>VXAX01003034.1:202451-213492 GCA_013399835.1 Leptocoma aspasia | reverse complement strand
AAAAAAAAAAAAGAAAAAACCTTAATGAGAGTCTGCAGACACACAATATTTAATTTTCACGTCTGAAAGTCCTGGAAAATTCAGGAGGTAGAGGAGGGGAAGATTGGTTATTTGTTATTTCACAGCTGGAAATGCAGGTTTTCAGAAGGAGCAAGCATTGACAAGAAACAAACTCCTGTCTGATTTGACTGTGAGAAGGCAATAGGTAATCACTGTTAATGTAAACTATACAATTATTACTGGTTTTAAGCAATAGTCTCTCAGTTAATTTTCAGCTTTTGAGATAGAATGGGTGGCAGATTTAAAGAAAGAACAGGGCACAGAGAAAGAAAAAAGAACAGGTTGAAGCTAGTAGCTGAAATTATATTTTGAAATTACTTTTAAAAAACAGGTTGTTGATAGAACATTGGTTTTAGCTCAGAGTAGTAATTTCAAACAGCTGAAAAGAGATCCTTTGAATGCATCTTCAGCCCTTGGTTTGATTTAGAACATGCAAATGGATATGAAAAGGTGTCTGCTGTTAAAATGTCAGAAAGCTTTGGAAAAATGCCAGTAATTTCCAACAAGGCACAAAAATATAAGCTGTGGGGTGGCTTTGTAGGTATTTCCAGTTATTTAGCATCTGGTAAGTGAAACAGGGTTTCTTTGTAATACCAATTGACTAGTCTTTGTTACAAACATTATTTTAGTGGGGTTTTTTTTCAGCTCTTTTTGTTTGTATCGGTGTAGCTGGAGCTTTTTCATATAAGGAGATGTAGGGGGAAAAAGAGATCCTGGTGGAAGGGAGAATATTGGTTATGCTAACGTGAAGAGCCAAATTCTTCTTCACTGAGAGGAGGAGGTGGGAAACAGGACATGAGACTCAAACTGTAATAGTCCAGAAGGACTTCAAGAGTCCATCTGATTAACTTCTGTTGCTCAAAAAAATGTGTTATTTGCACAGGTAATTCTATTAGCAGGACATGGAGACTTAATAGTCCCATTTTCAAACCAAATGAACTACCTCTTATTATACTCAAGTATAAGCCACTTCAGAGGGGAAAAAACTCTTTATGCCTGCCAGAAAACACAATTGACTTTTAAATAGAGAAGAATCATAGTTGAGAATAGTGTAACTAAAAGCAAGAGAGTTTAATTCAAATGACATATCCTTATGACAAGGAACAGGTAGTCCAGTGTCTTACACTTCTGTTTCAGTTTTATTGATCAAATTTCTTTCTACAAGTTTTCCCAGGAACTGGCAGTTTAGGTTAATGGTGTTCATGATTTGTACAAGAAGGATTTTCACCTGATCACAGCTGCCAGCAAAAAAAAAAAAAAAAGCTTCCTCGCATGACTAAGACAGTAATGAAATACTTAATCATGGTTCAGGCATGTAAATTGGTATCTTATACAGAATACAACATACTTTATTCTTTTTTTCTTAGTAATATTTTTTAAGTGCTGCTTGAGAAGTCTATGAAAGTAAAATTTATGTATGGAGAAGGTATACTTTTATCAATATTAACTGAGGTAAAAAATAATTCTTGGAAATCAATAGATTTTAGAAAGAAAATGAGCTACTTCATTCTCTTAAGTATGCTGAACTGTCATTGGCAATGCTGATTGCAAATTTTGTTTAAAAAAAAAAAAAAGTTTCCCTACAATTTGTATGAATTTATCTGGAAGCTTTCATAAAGAACAAATAGAATGAAAGTCTGGGGCACAGTAAATAACCTCCTTAACATCTACAGAATCATATGGAAGAGCTTTTGAAAGAGTCCATTACATTATATATCACTACACTATTTTGCATATTTTCTAGAAGCATTCAATTTTAGCTAATGGTTAAATTCAATCTCCAGGTCAAGATGATGCTAAATCTATTCTGATTCAATGCAAAGAAAGACAAAGGAAAAATCCCCTGTTCATCAGCTCCTGGAGGGCTGGAAAAGTCTCAAAGTTCAAATGTCACTGTTTTTCTTGTGGCAGGATAATATAACTGGGAGAGATGAGGTAATGAACTCATACATACCATTATGAGAGGTAATGTTTTCGAAAGATAATCACATTTGAAATATTACTTGTAAAGGAAGAATATGAGACAAAGTCATTTTGGTTGCAAAGTGGTTGACACAGGGAAAAGGATTATGAGGTTTAACAAAATGTAAAGAGCAGAAAATGGTTGCTTGCTTTTTTTTTTTTAAGGGAAAATATCTTTGTTTTCAATAAAATTAACCAGCTAAGAAGAGGAATGAAAGAAAACATATGCTAGAGAGGAAAAAAGAGTAAATGAAACTGCACATTGAGAAATGGGTAGACAAGAAGAAACACTAATTTCTTGATTACAAAATGGCATTTAATATTTTACTTTATTAAAGTTCTTGATAGATATCTTGATTATATGGCTGTATATGTCATATAGGAGGTCTTTCTTTTCATGACAGGGGAGCAAGGATGATTGGGTGGCTTTCAGTCACAGTGTCATCAGTATATAATTTAAAGAATAAGTTTTTGACTCAGAGGGATGTGTGGGTAGGGATAAAGTGCTTATTTCACAAATTTAAAGTCATAATGCTTCATATCAATTCTATTCATAGGATTGATATGAAGCATTCATATCAATCCTATTTTTTTTCTCATCAGTTACATGGAGAGTATTAATTTAGAATTTATTTTTTTTTTAGGAAAAGCTTCTGCTTTTTGTAAAAGCACCTGCTGTTCCTTGAGGATTTCTTGCTCTCATCTGCATTTTGGAAGCATTTAACAACCCCTTCTTCGCTTTGTTTGCCGTGTAGTATTTAGATTTGTAATTTCTCTGGAGCTTTCTCAGTCCAGTTGCAGGCTCTGTCATATTCTTGACAGCCTCAGCTTTTCTTGCTGGTGCCTTGTGGTTTTGTCACATTTCTTGCTTCATTCTGCTCCCCTGGGGTCTATCTGGCTGTTTCCCTCTTGTTTCTGTGGATAGTGAGTGGGAATGAATGCAGGTCCCACGTTCTTCCTGTCAGGATCACCTTTTGTCCCTTGTTCCGTGGCTGGCAGGTGTCTGGCTGGCTTAGCCCAGGACTTGCAGCACGACAGCATCATCCTGAACACACAGCCCGGAGCACTGAGCTCCTCCATGCATGTGGAGACACAAATTTAGGCGTTTAGAGAACACCAAAATCCATTTGGCTGTCGCGTTTCGGCGCCGCGTGTGTTTTTTAGCGCGTGATGCTGCACGCACGTGTTGCTGCCTGCACCACTTATCGCCCTGCTGAGGGGCTTCACCCTAGCTCTGCATCCAGGTGTGCTGCAAATAAAGGGAAATCTAGCATCAGATCCTGTTCACACAGCGTTTCAGGCCACGTCCAGCACTCCATGAGAGTGTTTTGATCCCTTACATGGGTGACTCATGCTGCAGTGTCCTCCCTGCTGCCACCAGGGTCTTCCAGCCAATCATCCATACCCATGTGCAACTCTGATTGCATATTTTTTCTCTTTGGAGGATTTTTAGTTTCTGATGTTTTCTTTCCATTTTTGTCTAATTTTTGAATCTACTTTCTCCCCCCACCCCCTCCTGTTTTTTTGTGTGTTTTTTTTTTTTTTTTTTACTAGAATTCTTGTAGCAGACTTATGGAATATCAGAAATAGAAAGTAAAGACCATACGTCTTGACCCTATCTCCTCATGGAATTTCTATCAGCTGAACACTGCTGGAACCAGGAAGGGCAGCTATATTTGTTCTTTTTTATATCTTTTCTGTCCTCTCTTTCTCTTTCTCCTTCTTAAACTCTTTCTCCTCAGAATTTTTAAGTAACTTAAAATCAAACGGGCTTAGAATTTGCAAAGTTGGATGGGTCAAGTTAATGCTTTGAGAAATGTTTTATGTTGATTTAGTGCTGCTCTTTTAGAACAACTTTTTGCCAAAGTTTTCTGATTTTCTAAAGTTGCCACTAAAGTTTTTATTGTTGTTTTGACTTCTTGAGAATATCTTGTCAGTGTTTCTCCCGTGCCTCTAACTCAGAGTACATGAAGAACCATAAAGCCCTTTCAAAAGTCTCATAGCACAAGTTTGGGGCCCTTACAGGACTCTGTGTAACTTCTGTGTGCATGCTGCAAATCAGATTTTCTTCCAGCAATTAACAGCCAGTTTCCTTTCTTGTTTCTTTCAGAAAGATTAAGAAATGGTTATAAATTAAAGGAAGAAAACAATATATGTGTATAGATATATATCTACCCTGAAACAGATATATATATATATATACACAGATATGTGTGGATATATTAAATATATGTAAATATATATCTATACGCATATATTCCTTTCTATAAGGAAGCAGGATACTGAAGGAAAAACTTGCTAGAGGGATAAAGCAGCATGGCAGTAGCTGGGGATGTGGAATGCTTCCATCAGATGTGCTCAGGGCAGGGCGTGTTATTGGGGAAACCAACTAAGGCTTTCAGCCTAGACTCCTCAGAAATGTGTGAAATCAATTATGCTTGAAAAGGTAATAGCAGGAGGGAAGAAAAGGTGAGAATGCATTGTTGGTGTCTCTGTTGTGCTGGAGAAGCAAAATTTTTCTTCTTAATGATAGGCCTTGTCACTTCAAACAACAGGGTGTAGCCGATTTAAGCCCTGAAGGTGTTTTCTTGCTTGTTTAGTCACTGCCATTCCATATTACCATTTTAAGACCTGGATCATTCCTTTGAAAGTTTTTACAAGAGCCATTTTCAAAGCACTAAAGATCTTATCATCCATCCACTGAAGGTGATCTTCACATTTCTTGAAGATTTGGAACAGGCTCAAAATAAAATAAAATCAGTTTCTTTCCAGAGCCATTAAGAGACAGGTTCACTGTTTATTTTATACTAATTAATCCAGTCACAATATAATGCACAAAATCAATTTGTCAGATGTATAACACCCTGTGTAATATTTACTAATTTGGTTTTATACTCTAATTATTTTTTATAGTCAAGGAATTCTTTGTCTGTCTAAATAATATTTAAGATGGAATGGCATTTTGCCTACCATTATTACATTTAAATTTTATTAAAACTATACAATCTTATAATTAAATATTCCACATGAAGTTCAGTTTTACATAATATTACATATGGCAAAAATAATGTGTTTTTTTCCAGTTTAAATAACTGTGTCTTTTTTAGGAGAGACTTTCACCTAGATGTTGCTTAGTATTGAAGAGTGAAGGCATGAAATAGCCCACATCTATGGTGATATTTATAAGTAGGATTTTTTCTTGTTTAAAAATTTGTATTCTTGTTATTTAACTTGGAGAGTCTGTGCCTGTTATTCTTATGCATTAAAAATTACTGAAAATATTATTGGAAGAAAGATTTTAGTCCTAGTTGTCCCACAGGTCAAAAGTTTATGATCTGGCCTGGGTGTTTTTTGAAATATCCAAGCTGCAAATGTTCTCAGTGATATCCACATTTAAAAGAAATAGCAGTAAAGAAGGTTTATGGTTCACTGTTTTCCTGCAAATTAAAGGAAACTGCATTGCTCATCGTCTGCCCTGGTGTTACAGGTACTATTTTCGGGGTATGCATATTTTCTAATTCCTAGTTTCTTTTTGCCGCTCTACAAACCCAGATGGAAGCTAATGATAGTAAGAGAAAAAGGAAAAAAAAAAAAAGGCAGTTTAGGCTCCTCCAGTCCTGTGGCCATTAGAAGGTATGATACTAAGAGCAAGTGAGACAATGTGAATAAAACATGCAGGGTTTGTATAAAACATGCAGGGTTTGCAGCAGCAGTTTGGATGGGATGTGAAGCCTCAAAACCTGAGACAAGCTGAGCAGGAGGAGCAAACCTGCCACTAGGGAAATTGCTTGGACCAGCCAGTATTCCACTGGGTCTTATCCCTTCGCCTTGCAGCAGGGATAAAAATTCCAAGGGATCTTTGTCCCTGAGCTCTTTCTTGAGAGTGAAACTTCCATAAGAAAACTGAACGGCATGGCTCGGTCGCTGCAGTTTCTTAGGAAGTAGCATGGCAGCTGGAAAACTGAGTGCTGCAGGTAGTGATTGTATTCAGCCCACTTGTTCCAGCTGCTGGAAACCTGTACCAATATCAGTTTGAAAGCCACTGAGGTGTGTGTCCTATACTTGTATCCTGGTGAAGATACTAAAATTTCTCAAACCACCAAAAAAAAAATATCTGGTGCGTATGAACACAGTGGTGGCAACTGAACGGGGCATGGAGGAGGTGTGCAAACTCCTAACATGGTGAATATTGTTGCTTCAGCTTCTGTGAAGCTTCATCAAGAGAAACAGCGGGAGAGAACGCCATCAATCAACATCAAGATTTTAATACTTGATGGATTGAGCAGTAGCAGTTTAAAATGTAAAATTGCGGCTCATTTTCAAGCTGCTACTAATTGTAAATCAAACTCTGAAGTGTTCTGTTGGAACTGTAACTGTGGATGAGCATCGTTATTGTTTTCAATTTGCCACTTTCATTTTGATAGGAAAATATATCATAAAGCTTTGATTTTTAATTTATTTTTATTACCAAATGTTTATTATCATGTTTGTCATTTTGACTTGAGCATCCCGGGAGAGAATTTTATTTTTAATGGTTATTTAGTAAAAGAGATTAAATCAACCTTAAGAGTGTATTTTACTTAATTTCAATCACAGTTTATCGCTCAGAATATATTTAAGAAGATATGCGTGATTATATGAATCATTAGAAATTATGTTACCAAGGAAATGACTTAGTGAACCTTTTCTTCAATACATATTTGCTTTAAAATATTACCAAATGGGGGCCAGAGGGCCCAAGTATGAGATGACTCAATTAAGTAAGAACTTTTCTGAAGAATAATGCAAATGTTGTGAGCACTATTTATAAAAATACCTACAAGACCACTCTTTAATGAAACTTCAATGACAACAAAAAAGCTGTGAACTCTCTGAAGGAAAAAGAATTGCACTTTTCAGGCACTGGTGAGTAATGCTGTGATGCTGATAATTTTTAGCCATTCAAACAAATCCACTTTTTAGCTTAAATAAGTTGAACCTCTGCGATACTGAAAGATATTGGAATACATCTGAATGACACCATGTTGATTTTGAGCAGTATTTTATTTTAAGCACATAGGCTGGTATTTAACATCCAATTAAGCGCTTGTGGCTCATGGACAAATTTGAGAAGTTTGGAAAAGAAAGGAATTTTCAGACCAGAAATTATGTTTTTTGGGGGTTTTGTTTTGGTTTTGGTTTTGGTTTTTTTCCTGAGATTGAGAAGAAGAAGAAGAAAAGAAAGTACATAGCAGAAAATTCAATAATAGGCAGTGGTTTTGAGCCACTGAAAGAGAATACAACCACCTTTAGGTACTTTATTACTTCCTTAGGTGCTGCTGAAACATGTAATATGAAGATGTGTTTGAGCACATGATTATGATCCCAGTTTAATGTTGGCATAAACTTTGGGCTGAAAAGGAGTTAATGATTAGTCAGCATTTGATACTTTCATACAGTTGCTCTTATTTTTAAGCATCATACCCTCAACAACACCTGCAAGTTAATGCACTGTGAAAAGGCCCAACTAAATAAATGAACATTTCTTTCAAGGGACCTACTCTTCGCAACTGTTATGTAGAATACTGAAATAATTTAGTCGGTGTGGAGAGGTATCAACATGGCAGCCACCTCCAGCAATTTTACTGGATATCAGTGTGACTTCAGTGTTTCCCAGCAGATGAAAAAACTTTGTCATGAATAAAACAACCACTGACAAAATTTTATCTGAAGGACAGGTTTTTGATAATGTGAACATAAACCAAAATGAGCAGTGGAAAATATGCATACCAGCATATCCTGAAAAGACCAAGGGTTGGTGTTACAAGTGGAAAAGCCCAAGAATTTTGTGTCCGGCCCAAAGTATGCTGAAGGTTTTCCTTCTAAAGCTGAGCACAGACATTTCAAAATGAAAGTGCTAGCTCAGCCTGGATTATACAGGACTTAAATTACTCCTCTGCACAATATTTTATTTATTCATGAACAGTTTGTTTAACATGTTATTTTCCTTGTGATCCTTTTAAGAGAGTAGTCTGTATTTTTTTTTCAAGTTGGTTTATTTTAACATCAGCTGGACAGACCTGCTAGGTGTCATCCAGCTCTCTGTTCTGCTCTCAGCAATATCACTCCATCCTTTTCATAAACAGATCAAAGATCCTCTAAATATTATTACATCCTGTTGAGGAACTTAACTGCTGCAGAAATTAAAGACATTCCTCTTACAGGCAATTATCTTCATTTTTTTTTTCCATAGGGTGATTTTTTTCTGATTTAAGAAGTATTTCTTCCTCCTCATGTTTCAGTCGCCCAAATTATTTATGAAGGACAAATATGTGCCTTCACAGACTGTTTGGAAAGGGAAACATAATTTTTAAAAACCCATATATTTTTTTTCTTATCAGCATTACTATTTTATGTCTGAGTTTTTGAACCTCTATTGATATAGCTATGCTGAATACTTAAAGGTAAGTTATAGGTCCATGCAAGTCAAGGAACATTTTAAACCAAATCATTCTCTATGCAGGTAAACCTGTGACAAAACAAATTTTTGGTGACAGAATTTAAAGCATTTAAACAACTTTGATAACACAATAATTGTTCTGCATGATTTGAACTTTGTGTCATATGGATTGACATAGCTGTTCCAACAGTTTTCATCTGGCGGTTCCTGTTTCTCTGTCCTTTGACTGTAACAGAACTGACTGTAAGGGTGTTTGCACTTCCTTTCAGGGTATGGCTTGATCTGCATTTTGTAATTATTGCGGTTAATGACAGGATTATTTATGCTATGGCTCGTGGAGTTAACCTCTACATTAGGGTAGGTGAGATTCTGTCACAAAGAAATTATTATCTATTTAAGTCCTCTGAGTCATATCACTGAGATAATACCTTGGTTGTAATACAGTATAATCAGGCAGATTATGAACAGGTTTGTTATGAAGTGAAGCCAAATTTGACAACAAGTTATCATCATCACCTCGTGTTACTTTGCCCTGTGTTTGGAGGAGAACTGAGCAAAGGCACACTAACAGTGCTATTTGGGGAGGTTTCCTGTACTAAACCCCTTGATGAGAGGTATATTTTACTTAAATAAGTAAAATTGACTTTAAAAAAAAAATCTTGCTTCCACTCCAGCTGCTTGTGTGGAGGTGAGAATGTTTTCCATTTTCCACACGTGGCTGCGTCCTTTGTGTGCTTTCTCTGTGTGTTCCCTGTGGCCACCTGTGATTGCATGCCAGACACAGGTTAGTGGAAACTATTGGAACACTTTCAGGATTGTACTTCTCATTTTAATTACTTGCTGTCATTTTTCACACTGCTAGTAAATCACTTCAAACACGTTGCTTGTAGTTGTGGTTGTGTTTGAGACATAAATCTTTTGTTAAGAGATTAGTGAGTCATCTATCCCAGGGCCCTCATTGCCACCCATTAGACAGATATAATAAAGCTTTCTCCACTATAGATCCATGAGTCTTCTCCTTTGGGGATTGCAGTATAGCCAAGCAGTGTCTGGAGCAGCAGGATGATGGGATAGTAGACAGATGATGCAAAGCAATTCCCTTTCTGAGACGTTTTGTTTTTCATGGAAACTTCGCAGTACAACTGTCAGTCATGCTGTTTCATCTCAGAGCCAAAAGCAGAACCAGGGGCATGGATGAAAAGAAGTAGTTTTAGTTTTTGATAGGTAGAAAGTATGTCTGAAATCTGCCTTTAGACAAAAATATGGTGTTTTCTTACTGGTGACACAGGACCTCTGTGCTCCTTTTTTGTCTTCGCAGAGTGCATGTAGGATATTACATATTATCCACTCTGAGATAAAGATTTAACTTGTTCCAAGTTGTTGCATTAAGACACTTGACTCCAAATCTCCTATTTATAAACTCAAAGTATCTAAGGAAAAATTAAGTTGCAGTGACTGAATGCAAACTGTATCTCAAAAAAAAAATTTAAAAAATTAATTGCCAAAAAGATCAACTCAATTCCTATGAAATTTCTCTGCATAGGAAATTGAAATAAAAAATCTAGCTTTCAGAACTATTATGGAAAAAAGTAAGAACTTAAGAAAGTGACATTTTTATCAATTTATTTTTTAAAAGCTTTTAAATTGCTATTATTATGTCATGAAATAATTTTGCGAGTACTATACCATACAACTCCCAACACACATTTAAAGGAGAGAAGAGAGATGAGAGCTGATGGTGTTCAAGCAAAGTGAAATGCAGGACAGTTTAGCTTAACAACTGCCTCTAAGAAAAGCCCTTCTTGATAACCTAGCACCATTTTTCATATGCTTAAATATACAGAGAGCATGCTTAAACATTGAACTTAATGACCTCTTTAGCTGGTTTCAAGGTTTTCCTTAAAAGATTGAAAAGATATGCAAACCCCTGTATATACTGAGCTAAATTCTGTTAATCAGAGATTAAAAATCCTTTTTTATCCTGGTTGCCCAGAAGAAGAGCTTGAAGTGAAACCTGTGGGTACAAAGAGCAGGATGAACAAAGGTTCCAGAGGAAAGGAAGTTCTTTTATTAGTACTACAAATATGACTTTTTCCTATTAACATCAAATTAACTTAAAGGAAACACTTATTTTTATAATCCTCAACATCTCTTAAAGTCTGTGGTAGTCATCAAATAATTCTTCCTGCTACCCATTTTAACATATCAAGCGTAAGTTTGCGATTTGGACTTAATGCTTTACACTAGCAAGTATACTTAGCCTTTGGCTTAATGCTGTGGTCAAACAGGAGCACAAAACCACAACTTTAAATAAAAGTTACTAAAAATGTTAGAATGCTTCTTCCTTATACATCGTATTAGTAAAAAAAGTCAGTCTAAATCAAAATATTCTTCATTGAAGGCAGTCATGTCCTCAGTCCAGATTAAAGAAATGCAATAGGTATGGTAGAAATCTTAAGGTGAAAGAAATGCATTACAAGAAAGTGTTGTTGAGTTCAATGTTTACAAATGTTCTCTGCATATTTATGCATATAGCAAATGGTGATAGGTCATTACAATTATATATATATATATATTTAT
>VXAX01003034.1:175992-202439 GCA_013399835.1 Leptocoma aspasia | reverse complement strand
CTTATGTAAGGGTATCTAGGAAGTGAGACACTACCATTTTTGTAAAACCACTTGACAACACCAGAGCTCCACAAGCCAGAAAATGCATCCCAATTTAAATAGGCAAGTTCTGTGTAAAGAACTGCCACCAAAGCAAAATGAAAAATCCTCTGAGTCAAGAAACGTTATGAGATCTGCAGTTCCATGAAAAAGATGCAGGAAGACATGATGTGTTAGGTAGCAGAACTTCAGGCCTGATAAGGAGAAATAATAATTGACTCTCTCTGTAGATGCAGCAGCTCATTCCCTCAAAAAATAGAAAAATAAAAATATTTTGAGCTATCCAGGTAAGTCACTACACTTCTTCACACAGTATTGGTCCAGAAAAGCTAGCTACACCTTAGACTGATTACTGCAAGGTCATTTTCACCAATTTTAAATCTTCTGGTGTGTGACTCTCTCCATTGGAGGGATTTAAAAAAAACCCAGTACACTAAGTATTTTGCTCTACTACAGTCTGTTCTTGAGAGAACTTAGCCTAATAAATATGCAAGAAAATAGACAGTAATAAGGAGATCTGAAAGAGTAGGAAAAGATGAAATGCTGTCTGCCAATGCTTGGATTTTGGTCAAAATTCGAGTAGAGATAGAGCCATGAATCTGGTGGAGCAACCTGCAGCTCATCTATTTATCTTATTTTACCAGAAGCATTATCAGAGTGTGACTCCTAAAGAGGGAGAACATTATTGATCTGCTCTAAGTAATGACTTTGCTGAGGAATATCTAGCAAATATACATATAGACCCTCAGCTGTTCTACACAGGCATTACATACAAGAGGAAACACACTTGAAAACAATATTTTTCAGTATCAGAGTGCTGTTTATGAAGTACTGTGTTCATGAAAGTATTTCATATGCTTAAGTGTCATTGATTTAGGAGTAAAAACCAACTCTCTGGTGTTTTGTGTAGTCTGAAATATGGCCTTAAAAGCTGAATGGAGTGAAGAGATTGATGGCTATTGACTCACTGGTGTCCCCTAACATGTGCAATTAAGGCGGTCACGATAAGGGACAACTGCAAGAGGTTGTGGCCTTTGCTGAACTCACAGAGGGCTGTGACCAGGTCACTGTGCAGGGCCATTTTAAAGTAGAATTCTGTCACAAAAATGGGGTCTAATGCAAAACCATTGATTGGTGTAATTAACTTGAAAATTAAGAACACGTCTGATTGCAGAGAGAAGTGAGCATAATGCAAACACAACCAAGGGATTCTTAGATGTTTTTAGAAAAGTTCATTGCCTAGAATAAATACAAACTTTAGGGAGATAAAGATTAATTTCTAGTGGGAAATGGTTTTACATGGAATATAGTCTAGATGTATGAAGATGTTGTGTAGATTTGGGAACAAAACAAGACAAACATTTGATCCTTCAAGAGACTCCTGCCTTTAGAAAGAGCAGAATTTATGGCATCAGGAGGTATTTGTGGGCCATTGTATCTACAATTTCAGCTACAGATATTCCAGGGGACAAGGCTGTATAAATCAATTTGAGGAATTTCTTTCTACTTCAAAACATATTTGAACCATAACTTCAGTCGCAAGGATCTGCTTATATCAATTACAGACATGGAGAAGTGAAATCTACTGTTACATCAAAGCATCGATAAAAATATGTTGTGGATTCAGTGTTTGCAACCCTCAAATTCTAAAGTATGTGAATCTTCAAAAATTTGAGATGGGAGAGAGGGAAATAAAAACAAAATTAACTTATTTTCACAAAATGACCCTTCTTTCTGGATATCTCTTTATTCAAATATGAAAATGTGGCCTTGACACAGATACTTGCTAGAACTTTCAAATGTCAAGCTCTTGGTTTGTTTTTTGTTTTTTTTTTTTTTTTTTTTGCAAGCTGATTAGCTCTGATATTTTATAGAAGCAATGTAAAACTTTAGCTTTTAAGACAACATGTGCTTCCAAAAATAGCCTCTGATGCGCTTATCTCTTTTTCTTGCAATGCTTTCTCTTGCAATAAAAATCTTCCTGGAAACTTACAGTAAACTTCCAATCAGTATGGCATCGGTCAAAGCACCTCTCTGGTTTCCAAACAGGTCTTTGGTTTGCCATGCCAGTAGATGTTATTTGATCTATTCTTCTGTGTCAGCAGTGTTTTGATTGATGATACTGTATTTTAGATACAACCCGTCTCTATTTGAAGAGTCTTCCTTTCCCTAGAACATATTTTTCATAAGATGATCTTCATGAAAATGAAGTTATATATGTATAGTTATATATATAAGATAAAGAATATTTTTGACTGAGGAGCATGTTAAAATACATTAAAAAAATCATAAAACCAAATCACACTCTGTTTCTCAGCAATGTGTGCTGCAATTGTACCTCTGTCCTGACTAGCTCAGCAATTCCCTGCTGATACTGCTGTGTAATGGTTCCCTCCCAGCTGCTGAAGGGAAGGTCATGGGTGTGTTTTTTCAGGACTTTATTAAGGTTTTTGATACTGTTCCTCAGAGAGTCATCTGGACAAGTTTTCAAGCTGTGGGATGAGCTCATTCATGGTGCTCTGGGTGGAGAAGGTGCTAAGGGACAGAACTCGATGGCTTGTAGTGAATGGGGCTACTGGTCACCAGTGGTGCTCCTCACTGTTCAGTTCTAGGGCCGGTCCTGTTAAATACACAGTTATAAAATAAATGAATGGTTTGGATTGGAAGGGACCTTAACTATCTCCTTGTCCCAACCCTCCTGCCGTGGGCAGGGACACCTCCCACAAGACCAGGTTGCTCAGTGCACCATCCAACCTGGCCTAGAATGCTTCCAGGGAAAATCCATAGCTTCTCTGGGCAACCTGTTCCAGTGCTTCACTACCCTCACAGTGAAGAATTTCTCCTTTATGTCGTAAAGAATTTCTTCTAGATATTTATATATTTATAATTATGTGGATGCAGAACTTGAATGCACCATTAGCAAGTTTGCTGGTGATGCCACTAAAATGATTATTTTCCACTATCTGTTTCCAGACAGGAAACCAAACCTCAGAGCTGTGTGTCTACATTTAATGTGTAGGCAATAGAATCTGAGTGGCAATTGAAAATCCAGAAAAGGACCTGATGGGTTCAATTGGAGATGTTGCCTTGCTTGGATTCCTTACACCTCCAAGTGAAGCGAAAGCTAAACATTTCCTCACCTCAGTGCTTGAAGCCTTACTTTCAGATTTTTACCACTATGTTGGATTGCCAGAAATCTTCTTTTAACACAGTTTTAATATGCATTATTAAATTAGTTAAAAATTGTTTCACCTGTATCACAGAGGGGAAACTGCCTCAGAAGAAAGTGATTTATCATTCCTGTTGGCTCACAGATGAACTTTCCCCTTCTCTACAGGGCAGTCATGAAGATGGGCACCACCTAGCTCCTCAGCAAACATGAGGTAGTTTATGGTGGTGGTGAAGAGAGACTTCTTCCTTTTAATGTAATTCTGGTGCTTAAAAGTAACTAAAAGGGAATATAAACCTCCAAACATTAGTTTTTGTTTCTAGCTGGGAAGCATGACTACTGTGACATTGTCCTGCTTAGTTGTGAAAGGTGTTTGTAAATAGAGAGGGAGAGCATTTAAAAGCATTTTTCCTTGAGTTTTCACTTTCCAGGATCCTGATGTTCCCTGCACTGTGCATAGGAACCATGTCTGCTGAATGAATGTGACAATAATTGATTCTATTCTGTATAATCTTATTTCTAAAATAATTTCTGTATTACAATTATTATTGCTTTTAATGATTCTTCAACTAATTTCAGTATGTGCTGTCACTTTCTGGACTTCATCTCATGTGTGTTTTGCTGATAATCTTTAGGGAAATCTTTCTTTGTCTCTCTGCTTCTATTTTCATCCAGAGATTTAAAGATATAATTTTCCTTCCTACTTTGATGGTTACCTTGGAGAAGGGGATGCCTCCTGTGTGTACACATGTAGTAGTCATTCCTCTGTCTCATGGGCTTTCCTCTGCTAACATTTCAACTATTTAGTTTTAACCCACAGTAAAGTTTTCTGAGTTCTCCTCTTACTGTCCCAAACAATTTTAATACACTGGCAGAGGATTATCATGTGGCCTCACACAATTCTCATTATTTCTCATTATTTCATTTTGCTGAGTTTTGCTTTTATCTTTCTTGCCACTTTCTAGAAGCACTCTTAAATTACCTGCCTGCTGAATCCCAGTTTGCTGCCCTCTGTTCTTTCTTCGATTGATGCATCTTTCTTACTGTTTTTCTTGTGTACTGGCTGCTTTTTTTTTTTCCCTGTTTCTTCTTGTCCCCTTACTGAAGACTTTATTCTTTCTTGCCAATTTAAAGTCCTTTTGTCCAGACCCATTAGTTTTCTCTCTCAGCAAATTGGTGACCATGGTCCTCAAAAAAAAAAAATTATCAGCGCTGTGAAGCTCTGCTTTGTGTTTCTAAGCCCCCTACCTGCTAGGCTATGATTTACCACCACTATTCCGGGAGTTTTGGGGTTTATTTAACCTTGGCAGTGGCAGTGAACCACCTATGATGTTAAGCAGATTAGACTGAACCTAATTATGTTGTGCTTTGGGAATTACAAACCACAAATTCCTCCGATGGATTTCTAGGTCTGGGGCTGAAGGAAGCAGCAGCATTTTCTGCTGGCTTCAGGACTGTGCTGTGGCATCATGCTTGTGCCACCTTAAGGGGGAAGGTCAGTGACCTATCCTTGCTCCACGTCTCCTAGCTTCCTACCATTGCCCTTCTGCATTGGCTTCCAACGTTTGCTATGTCATGTGCTTTAAACAAAGATCACAAAATACTGCCTAAGCAAAAGGGGTGAGCTGGGGTTACTCAGCCAACCTTGATTTTTTTCATCCCCCCCCCTCCCATTTTCTAACTTGTGAAACTTCCTTTGCAGTTCTGTAAATGTTATTTTAATGTAATTTGTGCCTAACATATATATTATAGATAAGTCTATCTAATAAGCAGTTGGGAATAATATATGTAGATTTTTCTATTTTATATTCTTTTCTGTAAGTCAGCAGAGTAGAATTCATTAACTTGATATGGATCTTTTTCAGTCTTTTCAGTAACCATTCACCAAAGAATGGACTTAGGAGTGTATTTATATGGTAAATGTACTGATACTGCTTACTTTAATATAAAGTTCATCTTTTTAATGCTTTTCCATATATACACATTTGGCTCTTTTGGAAAGGGACTTGTAATCCAATCTTCTTTCTTCTCATTTTAGCAGAATTATTACTTATAAACTAACATAGATTAGTTGCAAATATTAAAAGAAGACTATTTATTTGTGTAACACTTGAAATATACTTGAGCAAACTATTTATTTAAAAGAGTGACATTTACTATAATACTTTAAATAGTAAAGATTATTGAGTTGTGGTGGGTTTTTCATTTGGTTGGCTTGGGTTTTTTATGGGGGGATATTCAAATAGAAATTATGCAATGAATGCATACAAAAAAACCTGTTTGATAGAGAGCTTTAGTAATAATGGAGTTTTTGCTTTCCTGAGAGTGATAGCACAGCATGTAGTATATAACTGACTAATGGAGATTTGCCACTCAAGTAAGTCAATCAAAAATGTAATTTAGCTTGAAACTCTCATCGAAACAGCTATGACTCTTGTATCTGTCCCAATTAAATACAGTGTGATGATGATTGCATATGTGTTACTAATAGGGTTGTTAGGAGAATTTCTGATAAAGCTTTTGATGGGGATGCAAAAATGTAAGTTTTTAATCTTTTGAATTAAAAAATAAAACCACTGACCACATAGGATATTTAAAACAATTTTCAAAGGGACAGTATCCTTATCCAAAATGCTCTTCTTTTTTAATATATTTAATCCAGAGTAAGGCAGAGTGGAGTGTGGGTTTTTTTGATGTATTTTATTTTATAATCATTCATGAAATCATCATATTCTAAAATATATTTGTGATTTTAATTCTAGAACAATTAAGAACATCAACTTAGCAACTGCACCACCTTCAAGTGCCTCTGCAAAGTCTTCACGATGGTGCTGTTGGTGAGCCTCATAAGGCAGAAAGAACACCATCTACTTCAAGTAATACCAGTATATCTACCTCAAAAAACCTGGCAGTTATTTTAAGCATACCAAGCACCCTTAGCATGATTCCAGCCCTTCCTCTGGCACTGAAGTGGCTTACTAACCTCGTGTAGAGAGGTGTGTCAGAGGTGAATGTCCACCAAGTGATACCAGCCTGAAGAGCCTGTGAATACACAAAACTTCTGGCATACTTCTCCAAGCATTAGATGTCTCTCAGAGCGGAGCTGTCAGAAATTAATTTTCCTGTACTGCACCAAAAGCCCCCTGCAGATACTCCATGGACAAAATCAGATAGCCACTAGCATGACCTTCTATAATTAATTTATGAAGGTAAAACGTGTGCATTTGCCAGAAGAACAGTATCTCAGAAAAGGAAGAATGCATTTCTGGTCTTTCAGATTCTTAAGGAGTAACTACAAAAAAAAAAAAAAAAAATTACATTCATAGCTACCATTCCCAGCTGTACTTGACATTAAAAACCATCGAGATACTGGCTCCCTGGTATCTGGCCTTCCTCTCCAGCTGGCACCTCTGCCTGACCTCTCTGTCCCATCAGACCTCCTGAACTTATTATTGCTTTGCTTGCTGAGGTTTCCCTCTGCTCTTCTGGTACTAAAAACCATTTTCTTTTGAATTGGTTAAATAATTATCACAATAATCGTCAACTTTGAGTATATGCGTTTTGTTTTAGGTCTAAGGAAAGACTTGTACGCCCCAAAAGCTTGTCTGTTACACCCAGTAAGGGCAACAAAAAAGGAGATAAAAAATCCTCACAAAGTTTGAGTTTTTCTGCAGCATAGGTGGAACATGTGCATTTCCTCAAAATTACCTCTTAAAGTGCACTTCTATAAAATGAGCACTGCATAGCTTTGAAAATTCATCAGAGTTTCACTGTATTCAGTTAAATACTTTGTACAAAACACAAATCACTTTCTGGTTGAAAAGATTTGATGATGAAAACTCATTTGATCCTTCTAGGACAGATTGCAGCAAGTTTATGATGCTATTTTTTATATCTTCTTTTTTCTGTTGTTTACAGATGAAATAACCTCCCAAGTTACAGCTGAAATGAGCAAAACAATTTCTGCAAAGTTTTGACAGGGTAAATACTCCTGTGATTGAAGAGCCATAGGTGTTCACACACCTCTTTTAATTTTCTAATATCCTTTGTCAATTAGAATGACGTGCATCTTTTAAATACATGGTTGTGAGCTCTGTTTGGTGTTTGTTTTTTTTATTGTGTGTCTATACAAATATATATAGAGAGAGTCATCATGCTTTGTGCTTATTATACAAAACTCTTGCTTGGGCAAAAGAGGAACACAGTCACAGGTGAAGCTAGGAAATTATTGTTATTCCAGTTCATGATTTAACAGTATAATAGTCTGATTTATTAGTTAAAATAATACGTATTAATAATTCAAATTAATATAAGAAAAAATCATAATGCAGTTATATTGCTTTTCAGGGGAAATAAAAAATCCTTTCTAGAAACCCTCTGGGTTCAAAGACTGGTAGCTTCAGACTTCCTGAAAGAAAGAGAGGGACTCAGAGTGAGCTATCAGCATCCTGAAGTCATAACTGGGAGTCATATGGTCTTGTCTCAGGGAGTTTCTTCCATTTACTGGGAAAAGAGGAAGGATAGTCCTGTCCTCCACAGACTTTATTTTGGAAGTTTTTTTCAACACAGCTTAGGTGCTCACTTTTGTCCTTAGTTCCTAACCATCCATTTTTTGTTCTAAATCTGGGTTTACCTGAACAATGGAAGGCTGAAACCCTGTAGTGACATCTGAATTACAGCTATGGTTTCTGTCAGAACCTCTGGTACTCCTCTGCACACATGCACCCTTTTGCACTTCATTTTATTCTAGAAACATGAATAGCTGCTCGTTATCACAGTACGCCAAAGGAAATCTGAAAAAAATGTAGTTGGTAGTTAGCTGACCACCAGACAACTGCTATCACAAATACTAATATTTTTTTTTAAAGCTAAAATCAGCTCAAATGAAGACAACCCATACAAGTCCTGAGACCCTGAGCTGTCAGGTGAGTGGCCTTTAGTAATGGAAAAATTGTTTTGTTTATCATAAAGATGTTGGGAAAGTTCAACCAAGCCAAAGCAAAATAACACTGCAGTGATAAGGTGACCTCCTGTGAACTGCCTGTATAGCAGAGATCAAACTCTGTCCTCGTTCAGGTCTAGTCAATTTAAAAAAAATTCAAAAAATAGGATTTTATCGTATCTTCCCAGTAGTTCACTTATTATATTGTGATGCTGGTCTCTAGTATACTTTTAATGGGTGTGGAGAAAGTATTTTTAAAAAACCAAGTTCACTTCTAAATTAAGTATAGAAGTTTATGAAGGGCTACTCTAGCAGTGAGAAAACAGCTGCCAGCAGTGTCTTGGGTAACAAGACATGGGAGTGTTAAACACTGACTTTACTTTTTGAAAGAAGTTGACAATTAAAAAAAAAAAAAAGACAAAAACAAAACCCCAAAAAAACCACCAAGACCTTCTTAACCCAGAAAAAGAAATCCCAAACCCAAATGAATTTTCAAAAGAGGTCAAAGGCTGGACTTGACGACCTCGCAGTCTTTTCCAACCTAATTGATTCTGTGGTATGGTGACATCAGTGGGCTAAAAGAAAGAAATCTTTTTTTTAATGGTTAGTTTTCTGCTATAGGTTCCTGTCTGTAGAACTCACCTGTCATGTATGATGTGATGCTTAAGCAGTCTTATTTCAAAAAATATGCAGACCTTTAGCATGGTCTTTTACAAGAAATAGCATAATTAGTAGGTAAGATGTGAAGGGGGGTTATGTTTTTAAGCAGTCATGGCTAGAATGGGAATGAAAAGTAGATTGTGGAAGTTTTAGTCTTTCATGGAAGAAAATTCTTATGGTTTTGATAGCCCAAAGACAACTGTGTTAGAGCTTAAATGGATCTTGAGAATAAGAACAGCAATAGCTGCGTGACCCCAGTTAGAATATTTTCATTATTTTTCATTACCCACAGGTGAAGTGCATTTGAAATAAACCACCTTGAGATTTCAACTGAAAAATACCATTTGTTGTCTCTGGGTCTTCTGCAAATCTGCTGGTATCAAGCTTAGGAGACATGCTGTGCTGACATTCCTTACCCTCTGTCTCATACCATTAGTGTCTTAAAAGAATTTCTCTGGCAAAATAAACTGTAATAGCAACTGTTCAGTGCCCACCTGAGAAAATTACTTTTGCTATTAAAACTAAATGGATCAAAAAGGTTCAGCACATTCCTTTCCTACTATGTATCTGAACAAGACCTACAAAGTAAGGGAACAGGCAGGAATAGCATCTCATAGTACATTTATATTTAAACCTAACAGGTTTTTTTCCTTTAAACCTATTAATCTCCTCTGTTCTTATGTACTTTCTTTGTATCTCTCTCCTTTCTCTTCTTCAGTGCTGTTGTGTGACTTCCAGATTCTTTTAATATCAGTTTAACATCAATGAGTCAGAATTCATTTTTATTTCCTTAATAAAGACCTTGTTTTAAGTGTTCTCAGCATTTCAAATTAGAGTCACATTTTCGCAGATGCCGAGATTCCTCAGCTTCCCGTGCCCTGGTTTTGAAAATATTTTAAATGCCTATGTGGTTTGCCTTGGAGTGTAAATCTGTCCCTCAAAGGAGGATCTTAAAATTGAGCATTCCCATTAGTGGCTGTTTCAAGGCCAGCTTTAATGAAGATGCTCCTTTCACAGAGGTTTTTATAGGAAGTACCACTGAAATATGAAAGCTTTCTTCTAATAGTTAAAAAAAAAAATCTAGAAAGTAGCCACGAACTGAAAGATTTTAACTGCTTCCCCACCACCACCTCCCTTGCTCTAAGAAATGCAGCTATTCCCTGAGAAACTTTGTAGCTGGAAGCCCATTTACAATAATAGTTTCAGCCAGTCCTAATGATCATTCAGAATAGCAGATGTAATAATGGTTTCCAGAAGGAGGTATGTTTGGGCTCCTAAACTTGCAGATGGATAGTCCTTTTAGAAAAGCAGAAATCTGGTCTCCTGACATGTTGTCTGAGGATGGGAAAAACCACACTAGTTCTAATTTACACTGCCAAAGCAAAAGTCAGGGCAATGAGGGTGAAATAGCAGTATTTTAGGAAAGCCAGATTTCCATACCATTGCAGAAAGAGAAAATGGATACAAAGGATTCATGTCAGTAGTGGCTGATTTCCTTTCCCCTTTCTGAGGCAGAGAAAGATCAAAACCCCTGAAAGAGGCCAAAACCCCTGAGGGAGGCCAAAAACAGATTTCAGCCCTGTTTTGATGTTTCTTGTCATGGTTGGAGGAGAGAGGAGGAGCTGCAGAGATCCAGGACTGTCTTTCTGCTGTTTTTTGCTGTTTGGGCAGCGTGGCTGAGAGGCTTTGGTGTGGTCTTTGCCATCTGAGCAGGATAAAATATGTGTTTTGGGGATGGTGGGACTGTCCCAGAGCTGCATGTGCCATGATGGTGCATCTTCACTTGACCTTGCTGGGGACAGGGCAAGAAATAGAATCATAGAATGCTTCGGGTTGGAAAGGATCTTCCAAAGGTCAACTAGCCCAACCCCCTGCCATGGGCAAGGACACCTTTCACTCGACTAGGATGCTCAAATCCCTATCCATTGTGGCCTTGAACACTTCCAGGGTGGAGCACCCACAGTTTGTCTGAGCAGCCTGTGCCAGTGTCTCACCACACCAGTAGTGAAGTATTTCTTTCCAACATTTGAGATAACTTACCCACTGACATTCCCCTCGTTCTATTGCTACATGGCCCTGTAAAAAGTCCCTCTGTGGTTCTCTGGTAGCTCCCTTCAGGTGCTAGTGGACGCTCTAAGGTCTCCCCAGAACCTTCTCTTCTCTGGGCTGGTCAGACTCATCCTGTCTTCACAGGTCAGGTGTTCCATCCCTCTGACCATTTCTGTGTCCCTCCTCTGGAGCTGCTTCCACAGGTCCATGGCCTTTTTGTTCTGAGGAGCCCAGAGCTGGATGTAGTACTCCTGCAAAGTGCCGCTTTCCAGGCTGGCAGGTGACTTCTGTGGCACCCCGGTGCTGGCCCCATCAGCATGTCAGCCTGGCACAAGCCACAGGATCACTGGGTTGTCAGGCTGGGTGGCTCTGTGTTTTGTTGTGGGTATTTTGCTGTTTCTTTGTTGAGGCTGAAATTCTTCCAGTGAAACAGCTGACTACTGAGCTCTGTGTCCCAGCTGGCAAAAGAAAGTCAGCCTCTTATTACCCAGCAATGAACTGTGTTAACACCTTGTTAGGGTTGGAAATTAACCAGATAATTGTGCATCCACAGTTTTTCCTTGCTCTATTAGTCGTTGTGTCATGGCATGAAACGAGACACTCTGTCCCTTGAAGGATCTTGGGCTAGTATTTTTCACATGCATAAAAATGTGCCAGAAAATTACTCCGTCATCGTTTACATAATTCTGAGTGGGTTGGAATCAACTGCCAAAGCCTACGTGCCTTGTGCAACTTTAAGTTGCCCTAGGATGTCGGAAATGTTTTTCTGGGGATTGGAAACATGACAAATGAACTGAGGGGGGACCAGAAGCCTTGTGAAAAGGCAGTGGAGTCCAGGCAGGGTGCCCAAATTGTGTGAAATGGAACCACATACTCAGCTTTTGTCAACTGAATCCCATCCTAGGTGCACACACAAACAATACACTGTAGACACAAACATTATTGTGAACTTATGTTAGTTCTGATGCAAAACAACAGAAATTAATGTTCCTTATTTTCTGATGAAAGTACCGAGACGCCAAGGGAATTTGCCACATGTAAAATCAGTACAAGACACAGTCCTCACCACGGTTTATTTCGGTAGCCCAAGCTGCTTCTCGTTGTAGACTCTGAAAAGCTATTATTTCCCAAATGTATCCAAAATAAGTCTGAACATGTTTGCCTGTAATGCAACAAGGTGAACTTAATTACAGGAAGCTTTAGAAGTGTTCAGCTCATGTGCTGCTGACACAGCAGGGGTGGGTTGGTCTGAAGGGAAGGGGAGCGGCGAGGACAATCCCTGTGTGGGAACCACCTTCAGAACAAAATCTGAAACTTCAAAGCAGGCAAAAAAAAAACAAAAAAACAAAAAAAACCAAAGCAAAAAAACAACGCAACAACCAACCTCCTGTAACACTTCTAAAATATTATAATAAATGGAGTGAAAATAACATGCCCATTTACATTTCTTTGTTCTTATTTACAGTTTAACTTAATGTCAGGAGATTGCCAAAGTTTCAGCATCAGCATCTGTGCTCACCAGCTTCAACAAGATTTAGAAGAAAGAAAAGAAAGAAAAAAGCAGTTTATATTTTGTAAATTACCTGTGCTCATGTGCAGCTTACATCCAGGGGCATGGATGTATGCAATAGAAAGTTACTTTTAAGCAGAGCTGCAGCTTGAGATGTGTTTCCCAACTTGGAGACCTGGTTTTGGACCCAAAATTGCTGAATGCTTCAGTACTAATCCTTTGTGTTTAGTACAGCACCAAACCCATGATTAATGTGGTATCAAAGGAATGAAAGTGTGTCCTCCCCCCTAGATTTTACTACTTTAATAGACATTTACTATAGTTTTAAATATTTTTTATCAGCAGAGATCAGAAAAATTCCCATGGTACAGAACCCTTTTAATTTTGATCTATAACCAGCTTCTGTAAGACTGTTTCTACCAGAACTTCTAAATTTCTTTTAAACACAATATTTGAGGTTTAGATTATTTTATTAGCAGGCAAATATTTTTATTTGTACTATTTATTATGTCAAACAGACAGAGAAGTGTTTTTAACATCCAGCTGTGCTTCAATTCATTCTTGATTCGATTAAGGGGGTCTGTTGCATTTTGTTAGTATAGAACCATTAGCTAAGAACTTTTTTAAAAAGTGCTCTTCAGGTAGCCTAATCTACTAAATTCATATAGTCTTTATAAAAGAGCTGAATTTTATTAGTCTTGCATGATATTCCACCATAAATTAAGATGAAACCTGTTGATCTGTAGCTCCTTTTCTTAATATTTCTTCATGTTTGAAAAACATCTACTGATTTTTATTTTTATTTATATGAATGACATTTATATTCATTTTAACTAGTGAGTACTTAACATGATCTAGTGCAAAAATGTAATAAAAATATATTTTTTTGACCACCAGGTCATTTTGCTTTGAATTTCAGGGTCATTTTCTTCAAATATTATGATATGAATCATCTCCATTTACACCGATAATAAAATGCTTTCTGGTGTTCTCAGACTCAAACATTTATGAAAATAAAAAAACATGATGCAGACACAAAAACACAAGTTTCTGGAACTGGAACATCCTGTACCATTACTTGGATAAAGTTCTTAGTTAAAATTTAAAGTATTGCTGAAATTATTTCCTAAGGAAGTTATTTTGGATTTTTATGGTTAACTACACTTGAATAAAACCTATTCCTCTGAACAGCAATATTTAAAGTATTAAAAAATGCTCCAACTTTAAATAAATTGATGACCAGTGAGATCGTCTCTAGACATTCAATAGCAATGGTGTTACAGGAGTGTCACTGAGACAGTAATAATGATATCATCATACTAACAAGCAAAGTGTATTCTGTATGACTCACTGCTGCTTTTTTATAGAAGTCTTAGCTTCAGAAATGAGTATGTGAGATTATTGGTTTGGGGAATGAGCACAGAAAACAGACAGAAAGAAATATTGAAAAAAATACATGTAATTTCTAATTTTATTTTTTCTTAAGTTTCAAGATGCTGCCTGAAATCCAGAATTGGCACAAACTGAACAGGTAACACATTATTTTTTCTTGTTCAGCTCTTCTGTGGAAGTAAGTTTTAAGTCATGTTCATGGATGGCATTTACTTAATGCTTATTCTCCAGTGCTACACAGTATAACTCAAGAACCTGACAACAAAGGGGATCTGGTAAAGGAGTTGCTTAAGAAGGATTTATATGTTTATAAATATGTTTCTAAATATGTTTATATGTTGTAGTAAATACTTCCCAGCTTTCATATTCTAATTACTACTTCAAGCTGCTGCTTGAAAAGCAGTTGGTCATTATTACATTGAGACAAGGTTTTGGTTTTTTTTCTTTCTGGTGCCATCTCTTCCAACTCTACAGGAATATATATATATTATATATGTATGAAATATTTATTTTAATTTTTTGGTTACAATCAGCATGCAAATTATTGTGCTTACTGCATGACACAGTTCACTGAACTGGAAAGAGAGGTGATTTTGTCATTTGGAGCTGCTCTTGGTTTATTACCTCGTGCTGTGGAGTGTGCACAAGCACTATGTGTGGCTTTATGGAGTGGGAAAAGAGTGAACAGCAGAATTTGAAGAATCTACACAGGCCTGTCCTCCTCTGCCCTGGGTTAATCTTGAATGCTTTCGACAGTAATGCAGGAGAGGCCTGGGTGTGAAGCTCTGATTATGTGGCTCAAAACACTTTTTTTTTATTTATTTTGATCCCACGTACGAGCCTGAATGCCTTATGAAGGCTACCAGATCACTGCAACTGCATTGAATTCATCATGCAGCTCTTCTGCTGCAGGGAGAGCTGACAGATAGGATTCCCCCCATCTTCTCCCACAGAAACTCTGAACAATAATCTTGTACTTGCCTGGGTAATAGTGTGTGATTTTTCCCAGACACTTAAGCTGCTGTAAGTCAAGTAAGTACATGTGTGTCAGAGGAAGACATAACCCTTTATTTATGAATGTGTTAGAAGGACTATCAGAAAGGGATATTGATTCTGGTTTTACACAGAGAGCTAGTGAGAATAACCAATCAATGTAACATAGGGAGAACTTACCATTGTTATGAAATATTTAGGTTGTAGGGAAGTATAAAAGTTAAGCAAATTTCCAGTGGACAACAGCAGCATAATTTTTTTACTAAAGAGAAGATGAAAAGCAGAGATTGGTGATTAAAAAAAGTAAAATGAAAGAGTAGGAGAAACTAATATATCATGAAGATTGTTACATAAAGGCCCTGTCCATTGATATATTTTGATTAGAATATTTTGACTAAGAGAGCACAATTCTGAGCAGCTATTTGCCAAAATGTATTCTATAACATGTAAGCCTATATATTTTGTTTTACTCAAGCACTCTAAGGTGCCCTGAACTGAGAGAAATTAATAAACAATTGCCAAAGTACATAAATCGGTCCTTAAATATTGTGTAAGTAAAGAGAAAATACATATTAACAAAATATCAGTTTAGGAAAAAAAAACCACCAAAGCCAAGATCTCAACAATTATTAAAAAAAAAACTGCAATTTTTTTTTTCTTGATTTTTTTCTTACTGTGCTAGTGCCCTTTTCAAGTTCAGTTTGTTAAAGTCTTGGAGGAAGTGAGGTGTTTTGTTAGATCAAATTGTCTTTTGTTAAGCACTAATTATGTGTACTTGAAATATCTTTGTGGCTGATGGCACTGAGGCCAAAAAAAATACCCTATGATATCAATAGCCAGCTAAATTAAGCACGTGACCTACTTGTATTCCACCTGCTGGACCATTGGAACAGTTATCTGCCAAAGGAACAGGAAGCACATGTTCCAAGATGGAGTTTATTGAAGTCTATAAAAATTAATTAAAACTTGAGTCATGAAGTATTTGACAATGGTAATTTTTGTGTGTAAATAGTATAATTGACAAAATAATACCAACTTAAGTGCATGGGGTGTTTGCTATTACAATTAGCTAACAATTTTCTGAGGATTTTGGTGTTGAAGTGGTGGCCTTTCCACATTTCTGAAATTTATGCCCCGAAAGCACAGTGTGCAATAAAGAAATAGGTTTTTTCCTAATTTGACTGGAGAGTTCAACACTGTAAAAGAAAGTTTCTGCTTAAATAGCAAAATCAAAGAATCAGAGAATGGTTTGGGTTGGAAGGAACCTTGGATTGCACCTGGCTGCCATGGGCAGGGACACCTTCCAGTAGACCGAGTTGTTCAAGGTCCCATCCAGTCTAGCACTGAACACTCCTAGGGATGTGGCACCCACAGCTTCTCTGGGCACGCCAGGGTAGTGACTCACCAGCCTCACAGCAAGGCATTCCTTCCTAAAGTCTAACCTAAACCTGCCCTTCGTCAGTTTAAAGCCATTTCCCCTCATCCTATCACAACATGCCCTTGTCAAAAGTGCCTCTCCAGCTCTCTCCTAGCCCCTTTAGGTACTGGAAGGTGCTATAAGGACTCCCCAGAGCCTTTTCTCCAGGCTGAAGAGCCCCAGCTGTCTCAGACTGCCTTCACAGGAGAAGTGCTCCAGACCTTTCATCATCTTGGTGGCCTCCTCTGGATCTGCTCCAACAGGTCCTGATGCTTGCTGGTATTTCTATGATCACAGAACAGGTAAGGTCAGAAGAGACCACAGTGGGTCATCTGGTCCTGATTTGCAGGAAAAACTCCATGACTCCACAACCTGTAAAAGTTGGGAAGTAGGTGTGTATCTTTATTCAGCGCTGGGCGCATGTGGAATATTCTCCCAAAAGACATGCACACCCCTGAAAATTCCCGAGTCTCTTTTATCCCCCTTACTTGTGCATATGCATAGGGTTTCACAATAGGTTCATGCATATTCATTTTACTAGTTACAATTAGTTATCAGTCCTTGTACAGAGGGTCATCTTGACCATCTCTTGCAGCCTCAACTTTGGCTTTATCTTGCTCCAAAGTTCAGGGGGGGGCCCTCTTATCTCCCATTTAGCTTGGAAGTTCACATTCCTTTCTTAAGCAGCCTTGAATCTTCTCTGTCCTTTTTGCTGGCCTTTGTGCACAGCAAGTTTTAAACAGCACATTTCAGCTAAATCCAAAATTGGTTTCTACCCCAAGTCAAATTTCTAACACTGTTTCAGTCCAACCTCCCTGCTCCAACAGGCTCATCCTAAAGCACATTGTACAGGACTGCATCCAGACAGTTCTGGAATATCTCCAGTGAGAATATCTCTACAACCTCTCTGGGCAAGCTGTTCCAGTGCACAGTCACCCAGACAGCAAAGCAGTTCTTCCTCAGGTGGAGCTCCCTGTGCCTCAGTTTTTGCTCATTTCCTCTTGTCCTATTGCCTGGCACCACCGAGCAGAGCCTGGTCCATCCCCTTGGCACCTCCCTTCAGATACTGACAGACATTGGTGAGGTTCCCTTTTGGTTATCTCTTCTCCAGGCTGAACAGCCCCAGCTCCCTCAGCCTTTCCTCCTAAGAGAGATGCTCCTGTCCCTCCATCATCTCTGTAGCCCTTTGCTGGATCTGCTCCAGGAGCTCCACGTCTCTCCTGGAGTGAGTAGCCCAGAACTGGTCACAGAGCTCCAGATGCAGCCCCAGAAGGACAGACCCTCTGATTGTTGAGCTGCCTAAGGAATCCTGCTGTGCTTTTCAAATACTAACAGGTTGATGTTAACCTGGAAGAAAGAACATCATAATTCTGTTTTTCTCCAGGGCTGAATATGAATCTTGTGGCTCAGGTCTGTCACAAGCAGGGGGGAGGAGATGCCCATCACAGTGTGTCCTGCTCAGACAAAACATGGCCTTATTTTTCATCAGAACAAATTGTTTTGCTCGTGCCTCGTTTAACTGAAGTAAACACTTGATTTTAATAGGATTTAGATGTGTGTTTAAGCACTTTGAACTGAGTCTTAAAAACAGTAACTGTACCCAATCTCGGATACTTCTAGTCAGTCTGCTGCCTGCTTGTCTTCAGCATCTGCTGCAAGGGATAATGAATGCTATTAAAATAAAGCTTTGGAAAAAAAAAAAAAAGAAAAGTGATTTTTTTTGTCTTTTTGCAACACTTCTAAAGGGCAGAAAGCGAAAGTTTAAAAAAATATGATGAACCAGGAGGGCTCAGTACTGATCTGAAGAGTTTTGTGATGTACACTAAAGATCTGATATCTCAATGTCTTATCAGGGTCTGTGATCAAGGAAGTTCAGTTTTATTGTGAAAGATAGAGATACAAGATGTTTGCAATAATAATTTTAGGAGGGTTGGTGCAGAGAAGAGGGTAGAAAACTTCCAAAAGTTGAACTTCAGAATAAATAGCTACAATCCAAAGAGAAATGTGAATTTCCCTGTGGATTTTTTGGAGAGGGCTGCTTCTTCCAGTAATATTCACCTGGATCAAGAACTGATTCAACTGAAAATTACTCGTAAGTTGTTGTTGTTGTTTTAAAAAAAACATTGTTAGAAAAACATTTTTTTTTTTAATTAAAAAGAAAAGTAACATTTTGCAATAAAAAAGATCATAAAGTGGATTTAGAAATTTAAAATGCAAAGACTCTGGAAATATTCAACCTTAAAGGTAAGACTTTGAAAGATAAGAGGTTTAGGCCCAATTTGGATTAGTTTTCCAAGTGGAATATCCTTAGGCCTTTTTAAAAACCATGAAACTATCCTACCTCTTACACTATATTGATGTGCAAAAAAGACCATGTCGTGACTTATAGAAAATAATTGCTGTTAAAAAAGATCATTATTAACTATAAGGTTTCATAATAAATGGTCTTCCTAAAGTGGTGTTCTAGCAGTGCTATCCTGTATTTGTTACACCCTTCATCAATTTGTTAATATTAATTCTAATGACTGCATTTGTTCTTTAATTTAATAACAGGATGAAAGGAAGGGACAGAGAGATGCATTTTCTAATAATTTTAATAAATCATTGAGAAAGATTATTTGAGATATTAGGTATAGATCTAAGAAAATAATTATACTTAAAATGTATTTCTCACACTATTTTCCATTAAAATAATGTAAATACTAAAATAAAGCAAGTGTGGTTTTTCTGCCAAAGCTGAAGTTTTACTGTTTTGTATTAAAATGTACAAAGCTGGTAAAAATATGTTAAAATAAACATCTGCTATCATAATTCATTATTAATAGTAGCCTCTGTCTTCAGTCATGAGTATTCCATGTGCAGAGTGAAAGAATCACTTGATAGAGTTTGTCATTGGAAATAGTCTGAATTAACTGAATTTCTGAATTACTTCAGAAAATGAAAATGTCAGTGTCTTTGTTTGTAAACAGAATGTGATAGACAAAAAAGATGTAAAAGGAGAATAGGTTGTGTAGGAAGTTTACCTAGGTTATCTCAGTAGGTAGGTTACACAAAACCTGTGCAAATATTAAACAAGTGTTTAAACCACTACAACACGTCAGCTACCCATGTCTGAGCTCCAGAGAACCTTGGATACTTCTCCTTACCTTGGATGTCTGAGCATCCAATGATCAATGGTCAAGCATCAGGCCAGAACCAAACCACTTCATCCATGTAACTCTAGGGAGCACTGCAGTGCTGGAAATCTGATAAAAGTGAACTTAAAGATGAGGTTCTGGCAGTTCAGAGTTATTTAAGAGTCCATGAATCTTTCAACAAGAACACCAGTCATTAAAATTAAAACATAAAGTCCTAAATTGAGTTATAATGTTTTGCTACTTTGCATTTCTCTGTTCTCTTAAAATAATGTGCTGTTTATTACAATAGTGTCCTGCTTTTTTATTTTCTTCTTTTGCCCCACTAGCTCTCTACTAGTATTGACAGTGAGGAGGAGTGGGGGCTGAGAAGTGCTTGGTGCAATTTTCAAAGTCGATGGAGAGGTTGTTGCTTTGTTGTCTTCAAATGTATTTGCAGAGATCTTAAAGCATTAAAAATGTTTCTGGTTTACTAATCTAGAAATACACTACTACTAAACTTCAAGGTAAAATACCAGACATTATATATGTAATTCCTAATATTTATTATACTCAGTCAGGCCCATTTGTCCACAAATGCTCTGACAAAAATTAAGGCAAATAAATTAGTAAGTGCCACTGCCCATATTTACTGAAACAATACAAAACGTAATTCTGTGGCTTGATTCACCTGTTTTTCACATCTGAATTTTGCTTCTATATATGCTCTGTTTCTTTTGAATTTGGCAACTAAATACATTCCAAATACTTTGCACAAACCCTTTCATATTCCCTTAGGTCTGATGGTGATCAGGGTGGGTTAGTGACCCATGGCTGGCTTTATTTCAATCCCAGAACCATAGAACACCATGTGCAAAGAAGACCTCAAGGATTATCTGGTCCAACCTTTCTGTTTTCTCTTTTCTCCTTTTTTTTTTTTTTCACAGCACCATCCTCTGATTGTAACAACAGCAGAAAAGAGGCTCCAAATTATGGTCTGGGGTGCTGCAAGACTGTCAAGGGCTTGGTAGAGAAATGTGGTTGTGTTTGGGCTGACCCTGCTGACTTGGACTGACCCCTTTGGGCTGCCTTGGACCTCTGGAACCTTGAATGGGCAACAACAGCCTTGAGGAAATCACCCTTGTGCTTCTCGATGTGTCTTTACTGCATTCACTGGTGGAGGGAGGTTTGTGCTGTGAAATCACAAGCTTTTCTCCCAGCAGCAAGGAAGGGATAGGCATCAGCCAGGTTCACTCTCTGTTTCGAAAGAGAAACTCAACTTATTGTCACAGACCAGTATCACCGAGGTAAAGACGAGTCTGGGGAATCCAGATAAATCTGTTCAATCCTAACTGGAATTTCAGCTCAGGCTATGGGGATAGAAACTGTCAAATGCAATGGATCAGGCCTGTCACTTCTTCCATCAAAACCAGAATAAGACACATTTTTTGTCCCATTATTTAGTTTCAAACTGTTTGTCACAGTGTGAAGAAAAATCAAAAAACAAAGGTTTTATTATAATACATTTGAAGTGGAGCTGATTGAGTAATCAATGTATTTGAGTTCTTTGTCACATAATAATAAAAAAAAATCTAATTAGCTTCTTAAAAATTGTATTTCTTGAAAGGATGAGAGTATGTAATTAAAAATTGATTGGTGTAGCAATGAGATTAAACTGCAGGTTTAAAATGTAATGGTTGAGAATTAGTTTTTAGGTTATCCAGTCATCACAAAATAAGAGAAAATTATACACACAATCTCAGTTTGCAATAGCAGTCCTTTGATGGCCAGGAGGGAAAGAAAACACATAAAGTCCAATGAGTTAATAGCAATCAAAGTCCAGCACTTCCCATGAAGCCTTTTGGTGGAATAATAATTGTAAATATAAACATACATTTAGGCCGTTCTCACTTTTCCAGTAAGACAAAAAATGCCAGCTGTGAAATGGGCCATACCTTCCATTACCTGCAGTATCTTCTGCTGGACCATTATTCTCAGTTCTCTGGTCTCTCTAGTATCTCTATGCCTCAAGAATTCTGAAACAACCTCATAGATCTCGTTCTGTATTCTTGTCAATGGAAGAAATTTCTAGATTATTACAGAGATTGCCTTTTATTTTGCATGTTTAGGGGAAAAATTGCTAATATTTATGTGATGTATGATTTTTATTACTAGTTGGGTTTTTTTTAGAAGAGATTTAGAGGGAAAATATTATGTCTTTTTAAAAGAAAATGCAGTCTTAACTTCGTTGGGTTAGAGGTATTTTCATTTCTTTTTCCACTGTCAAAAAGAAAAGGTGATTTAAAAAGCCACCAGGGGGAAAAAAACCTCAATTATCTTAAATGTGGAAATGTTTTTTCATTTTGTTTGAAAAATATGGGGTGATAAATTTAGATTCTCTGTGAGAACCAGAGTAAATTGGATGTTATTGTAAAAGCAATGGGGTTTTTTTGTTCCTTCTGCCTTGGAGAGGTTGAGTATGTCAGTAGACCATTTTGACCAGTCAAAGCTGCTTATTACGTTCAAATTCTGCATAAACACGTGCAAGTTAAGAAGAAATATTAAATTAGATGCCAGAAGAAAACTGATGCAGAAGGTGTTGAGCTTTATATTTAGCACCTAACACCATTTCTGAGTCTTCATGCCTGATGAACTTACATGAGGTTTTGAAATGTAGCAAATCTCTTCCCAAAATTAAGTTATGCTTTTATAAATGTCATTCTAGCAAGTAGCAAAAGCAACTAACACAATTTATTTTCCATATTTCATCACAAGAGATGATTTTTCTTCATTGAATTTTTATCTGTGCTAAAGAGCTTTATTTTTTAACTGACTCAGTACCCCAGTTTTATTGTGCAGATAAAGGAGTTTGGTTTGTGCAGCAAAAGCATTATTCATTTTATTTTAGAGGTAATTTTAAAATATGGACTGCATATTAATTCATCCAGCCTATTCATTCTAAGTGACACATAAAGCAGGCTTATCTTGACTTAGCTTTTCAGTGGTGTAACATTGTGTGCCTGCTTTCTTCATTGTTATACTAGTAGCATCCTGGACCCATTTTCTTTACATCATCTGATGTAAATTCTTTTTTTTTTTCCCTCCCTCTTCCTAATTCATTGGTTTATGTTAAATACTGTGGTCTGGTATTTTCTCCACAGATCTTTTATGCATTATTTCTCACTTTCAAAAGGTTATACGGTCTGATTACTTTAATTTATTTCTCATGTGCTAAATATGGATTGGTCCTGAACTTCAGGCTGCTAAAATTTTGGACTAGAACTTTTCATTTAAAAGAAAGTAGGTAGGGAGTGATGCTAAGTAGTCAAGACACTCACTTAAAATAAGTTAGATTAATGGAAAATTAGAGTTTTCTGAATAGAAATGAGCAGCAATACAAGGGTTTTAGAGAGATTTGTAACCCATATAGATTCTAATACTTTTTCAAATAGTAGACTGTAATATGTAGCCAATTCATTGAATGCTATGAAAAAAAAAAAAGACTTTCATCATCTTATTTGCTCATCTAATTAAAAGTAAATTGCTGTGGGATATCTGAGGATTCTATAGAAATGCCAAAAATAAAATCAGAACTGCAAGAGAAATTAAGATCAATCATTGTGTGTTCCTTCTACCACAGAAATTACGTGCTATATGTGATCACTAGTCAACAGCCTAATAAACTTCACTTACTTCTTTATAACCCTGGAATTTTATTAGAATGTGTAATATATCTTGAGATATGTAAGGCATGTTTAATTGTAGTCACTCACACCTTTTAATAAGATGAAACTTCTTAGCCATCCATTTTTATTTGTTATTAAAGTGGTAGGACTGCTGAATTAATGGAGGTTAATAAAAAATCCCTAATGCCTTAGTCAAACTTTGTCAGTCCTGGAGATGAAGAATTGATTTAAGTTGTGTTTGCTATAGACACAGATAAACTCCATAAAGGGCACATTTTCATATTCCTACCTATGAATAAATTATTTTAAGGAGAACAAATGATTTAGACTGTTATCTCTGCTGGGCCTCTGTGATCATGTGGGACATAATGAGCTCTTTCTCATGCAGACTGTACACCGAGGCATCACACAAGACACAGCAGGAATTTGGGGCTCAGTTTCTGATGTGCTAGAAATGTGATGCTGTTACTTTGAGGGCTCCTCTAACCACATATAAGATTCAGTAAACAACATTAAAGTGAATTTGGGATCACCTTTAAAAAAAATTTTTAGGCCATAGTTTTAATTTTCCATCAGTACACTTTTATTAACAAACTTTGAATGCTTTGAGTTGATAGGTTTGCTTGGATAAATGGTTACTTTTCTTTTTTAATCAAATGTACTACATGAGAACATTCAAATGTTCTTTTGTGTGTGCTTGTGGGTTGCAGTTTAAGCTCTTTCTGATGAAAGAGAGAGGGTTTTGTGACATAGCATTATAGTTCATAATGAGATATACGAAGATCTCCCATATCAGGTCAGAAGAAAGGCTTATGTAGCCTAATTTTCATGTTTATCAGAGAACAACAAAACAACAATTAAAGAAAAAAAAAAAGAAAAAAAAAGAAAGAAAAAAAGAGGGCATGCTAAAAGTGATCTTTCCCTCTTTTGCAGTCCTTTTCAGTTTCTTTCTTGTCCCTCTCACCTGCCTTGTGCCAGCAGAGAGCACAGGATCCCTGCATTTGCTCCTGTGTGTGTGTGGATGGGCTCAGAGCTGTCAGTGAGAAGCTGGGTGTTGCTGCAGTTGATGTACTGTGAGATAGCACGTTTCACATCTGGGCAGTGAGTCTGTTCACCTGGTTCTGTCAGGGCCCATGGGTAAAGGTTTGTTCCTGTAAATCCTAAAATAGGGGATTTGCTTAATTTACAGAGCATATGCCTGGTAAACTTTATATAGTCTTGAAAAGAAAATTGGTCTTAAATAAATGAAAAATGGTAATAATTTACAAATATTTTAGCTCTGTTCAGTTCTTCAGCAATGTGGTGGCACACAAACCCTCAGCTCTCATGTTTTGCTTTTCCCTCTCCTATAGCTAACCCCAGCACCCAAATTCTTCCACTTTTTCACATCTGAACAGAAACCATTTGAAAGACAGCTTTTAGCAGCATGTCTGCATGCTGTGGTGAGAGTCAGGGAGGATGGAAGGCATATTGCTCTAACTATGACAGTGTGTTTAAGTGCAGATGACAAGTAACTCAGGTGCAAAGGTCTGGGAGAGATTTCATAAAAGTTATCAAGATTTATGTCACCCCAGATCAATGTATTTTATTATATCTGTTCAGAACAATGATGTTTTTTTTTGCAACCACACCGTGATTTTGGTGAGGGGGCACCTGAATACCCACAGCAGAAGCTATTGGGTGAGAAAGGACATGAAACTGGGCTTGGAGTTTGGTGTGTTTGACTCATCCCAAACCAAACATCTTTGAGCTGAAAGAGTCTCATTCATAGGAACAGTGTTTTTTCCCTCTCTATACTCCTGGATGTTTCAGTTTTGTCCTGAGGTAATGGAGTAGAGAAAATTGGTAACAGGTACAGCTGTGTGATGCTGTTTAGTTGTTGTTTAGATCAGCACAAATAGCTGCAAAGTTACATAGCTGTGAAATGTCCCATTTGGTTACAAACTGGTGAATATCCTGCAACCAGCTGTTGAGCTTGATCTAAGTACATTTGTATTGTTCCTATTAATTTTCTTTATTTCTAGAAGGCAAAGGTGATATTAGCATTTAAATTAAGAAATATTTGTTTTTCTGATTCCTTATTATTTACTGTTCTGTGGACCCATTTAAAACTACTCAATAGCTTTTCCTCATTTGGTCTGTAATTTTCTAAACCAACTTTTATTCCATAATGTTTGCCCTTTACACACAGACATTGCCCTCAAATGCTGAAGCCTCATCAAAAGCACTTTCCAAAGTGGAAATAACTTTGTCATTAGAAAAAGGGGAATTGTGTTCTGAAACAATTCTTCATTTAATCTTCAAGATTATCAGCACCTTTCATCCTTACATATCCATTTGATTTCTGGCTGGAATCTACAATTATATTCTCCTGAAAAGAAATGAACTTTCTAGTGTCTGGCTCAGTGTTGAGTTTGGGTTGCTTACCCAAACTTGGTAAAATACCTAATTTATAGGTCACACAATCTTCCAAAGAGGTGCTAAAAATGAAAACAAAAGGCACCTTCAAGCAAAGATGATATGACATTACATGACAATAATCATCTTACCATTAGAAGAATCATTACTGCCTCTATTTTGTTGAAAGATAGGAAATGTGATTCTTTGTTGTTGTTGTAGTTTGCTCTCCTGTAACAAGCACTCTATTTTGGATATGTTTTAGTCAGTTTTTGGTGCAGAGCCTAGTATTTCCTAGTCAGAACATAAAGATGCAGCTGTTCCATGTTTGGGCTTAAATATGAAGCTCAGCTTGATATATTGCTTTAAACGTGACAAGAAAATTAAAACACAAAAAAACTTGACATACAAAAAAGCTTTAGAATGAGATGTATAAGAATAAAAATATATTGGTCTAGCATATGCAGCAATGTTATCACTAAAGCTGTCTCCGCTTTAAAAATACATGGAGTACACACCAGGCATCTCTTTGCAAATCTATATGATGCTGTAAACAAGATATTATTCCACAAATTTTGGCTAGATTTTCCTTGTACAAAACTTGATGATTACATGTTAAATTATATAAAAGGTTACATCAGGTTGCAAAATCATTTGCACCACAATATAATTCTACACTACAAAACGCATTTCAAAGTCATTTTCTTGAACAATGTAGATTAGAGGATCAGAGCTGCTCAGCAAGGCCCAGTCATCTTGTGCTGCACATTCCACATCAGAAACAGTTTGGGGAGTCTTGTGTGGGCTTTTTTCTTTTCAGTTTTGCTTTGAACACTTGAGGTGAAAACCTTGTCCTTTTGAAGTCATCATCAGGAGTTAATCCAGCATGAAAATAGAGTCTATGAAGATTGGATCCCAACAGACTAGGGATTTGTGTCTCCCTCGCAAGCCAGTTTCTTCAGCTTTTGTGGATTGGGTATATATAACTTTTTAAAATTCTTTTTCTTTCTTTCTTTCTTTCTTTCTTTCTTTCTTTCTTTCTTTCTTTCTTTCTTTCTTTCTTTCTTTCTTTCTTTCTTT
>VXAX01003034.1:160825-175979 GCA_013399835.1 Leptocoma aspasia | reverse complement strand
CTTCCTTCCTCCCTCCCTCCCTCCCTTCCCTCCCTTTTCTCAGTGTCATACTTCATGGAAGAGTTAAACATGTTCTGCTGTTTATGTTCGCTATTTTCCCTTGTCTGAACACAATGACTAATGATATCTAAGGAAACTAAATATTAAAGGGAAAGCAAGTACATTTAAAAGGGATATATACACAAAGAGCAGCACATCAGATTTATCACAAGCTCCTAATTATGATGAATGACAAAACGTTGTTAGGCTGTGCCTGTCAGCATGAGTTTGCTTGCCATCATAAAGTTTTAATGTAACATCAGTTTGGTGATTGATGGCCTGGTATTTTCACTGTTTCAAGCATGCTACCCACGAGCAGGAGCACTTCATTTAGGCTCATGAGTACCAGGTACAATTGGATAGCCAGATGGCCTGGTCTAAGTGCATGGTAAGAAGCGAACCCATGGCTTCTTTTTGAAAAGGATAAATTAAACTAGGCCTTTAGTTGTGCTCTAGGGGTGGTGGGTTCTAAAGGCCACAAAAATAGTAGGTGATGGAAGGCTACAAAGTCCGGGATCTGATGGGTGTATCTTCTGCTGATAGCAATCATGGTGGATAGAGATTTGCAGGCAGCTCAGAGAATATTGTCCACAAGAAGGGGAAGAAGCTAGCTGACTGTGAAGTGTTTGTTCTACAGGAAGGAAAAAAAAAAATGCTGGTTTGTGTAAAATAAGTTGCATATGTGGTTCTACCTGCAATATGCTGTAATATTGGGCAAAATGGGATAAAAAAAGAGTAATAATTAAAAGTTTAATGAAAAAAAAAATGCAGACTTTAATCTAATGCCACATCAAATAAAAAAGAGACATTGTACAGTATTAATCCCTTGACAGAGGGCAACTTTAGCTCTTCTACCTTTATATTTAACTAATATTTTTTCTTATTATTCTTCTTCCTTTGCATGTAAGAATGAAAAGTGAAGGATTTATTTTCCTGACTCATTCTATCGAGGGCCTGGGGTAACAGAGAATTCTTGCCTGCTGTGGTCCCACATTGCAGCAGAAAGTTTTTGTCCAAGCAGATCTTTTGAATTCCTGGTGAGGAGAAAGCAAAAATCCCCTCCCAATTCAGCCAGCTTTTCTGAACACTCAATAAGAAAAAATAAACTACAGTCAAGAATTCCATTGGCACCCCCAGGTTTGATTAAAGCAACGCACAAAGCATCCCAATGCACAGCCATTGTACTCCCAAACTGAAAATTATCAGAGAGTAAGGGGGAAATCAGACAGAGGAAAAGAGAGAAGAGTAAAACAGAGCTTGTTTTACTGAAAGATAAAAACCTTTGCAGAAGGTGCAAAAAACTTTCTGCAGAGAACTTCAGTGAGCTTCTTGCATGGCTGGGCATCCAGCCAAGGAGAATCCAAATCTCTGAGAGTTCACTGACCATAGAAAGACAATTTAAAAATAGAAGATGAGGAAACCGTTAAAGGAATAAAAATTTTGGAGCTTTTTCTTGAGGTCTTGTGTCCTCTTTCTTTGTCACCAGCCAGCAAGCAGGTTGCCTCTATTTCTGAAGTCGTGGTGGAAAAGCACAGAAAGCACAACCATAAGCACAGCATTTCTTTGACTGATATTCTTTCTCATATCATGAGAAATCAGGTTTTTTCAATGAAAAATGCCTCAAACTCTTCATAAGCTTATGGTTATGGAAATGGAGCCACAAGAGAACAATTTGGACTGAAAACGATGAGAAATTTGTCAGGAAGCACAGATAAATCTTACTGCTGCTGAAGATGCACTTGATATTATCAGTCTTGTTAACATCTGTGCTTGTTTTATGTTTAAACAAGCTCTTTCCCTCTCTCACTTTTGCAATGTGTTTAATTATTATAGTGAATATTAACTTATGTGTGTTCATTGTCTTCTCTTATGGCTTAGTTTTTCTCCTTGCTATTTCATCTGGTTATTGCTGCTTGAGTTCTGCTTCCCATGATGCCAGATCCTTATTAGCTGTCAAGGTTTATTTCTAGAGTGAAGCTGTCAATGTATTTTATTTATGAGTTTTGACCTTACTTAATAAGTAGTGCCAAAAAAAAAGTATTTTTTTATGGAAGAGATCATCACAGTGACAACATGGATAAGATCTTTTTTCCTAAACCCATATCATTTTTCTTTTGCCCTACTTATGAAAAGGATTAATGTCTGTTTATGATCCTACTCTACATAATAATAACATTGTTCAGTACCATAAGCCACAAAAAATTCCAAACACAAGTATAACAGTACCAGCAAATAACAAATGAAAACAACTCAATTTTCACAGTTCATATGAGAATTCTCATTAATCTATATTACTCCTATTTATAGAAAAAAACCCCAAACAACTGCACACCCTCCGTGTCCCTTTGACTAAAAAAATATCTCAAGGCTTCTATGTGCAAAACAGCAAACTCCTAAAGTGACCTGCGGAGTCAGTGCTGGAATCAAGAAGAAAATCAACCCCATCAGCTGGGAAACATATAGATCTATTGAAAAAAAACCATGGGGAAACGGGACTGGAAAGTAGCCAATTTTTGTCAGTCTTTCACAGAAAATGAAGGAGGGGCCACAATTTAGAAAATCAAACATCTTCTGAAGGTCTGGGCAGGAACCACCTTTTCTTTCAGAATCTGTGAAGTGTCCAGTTCAGCAGTCTTCCTCCACCCACACAATCCTTTGCTGTGATGGGGACATTTGGGGATCCCTTCCAGTGTCATTGTCATCAACTCCAGTTGTGCTGTTCTGAAGGGCTCAAGTCATTGGCTTACTCTTATTTGCAAATAATTGTGTATTTAATCAGTGAACTTCAGAAAACCCTGACTGCCATGAAAAATTAAGTAGGTTTTTTAAAAGACTGGTGGATGGCTGCCAAAATATTTGGCATTCATGAAAGTTTTAAATTTTTATTTGATGTGTTTTTGGTGGATGATAGGCAATAGTAATGATTGACTCAGATCCAGCAAAACTTTAAAATGAGAGTAATTGATTTGCTTCAATAAGAATCAAAATTAATGTCTTTTGTCAAAAATTCTTGAGTGCACAGGATGTCCCCTGTTTTGTGATGAGTGAATGGTCCCCAAACATTTGTGTGACCAGGATTGTCAGTGTAGGAAGGTAGATAGGCTGATTAGAGATTTAAACTAGGAAAGGCATGATCTCTGAGAATTAAGGGATGACACCTGAGAACTCACCTATCCATGGTATAGAGGGCCAGTACAATGTTTGCCATGACAAATTTATGTGATTTAAAACAGAAAAGATAAATATTAATACATCAGCAACGTAAAAATTGTGGAGTTTTTTGTCACTTCAGATAATGAAATTGGTGCCAGAAACTGAAAATAAATGTAAAAGAGGCTAAAACAACATTATAAAAATACAACTATCTATATAATCTTTAAATTACAATTATAAATAATAAGCAAGAAAGAATAAGTTTGCCTAGAACTAATAGGAAATGCACAGAGTATGCCGCTGGTGGATAAAATTCAGAAGTAGCCTCAGAGTGAATCTGTTCCAGAAGGGAAGGACAGAAAAAATTTGCTCTGTCTTTCAGTTCTAATGGAGTTTGTTTAAAACTCGAGTATCATTTAAATGGATGCCTGCTAATGCATAATTTATGAAGAGGAAAAGATCTATGTATTTAATTGAATTCATATTGCCAGGCTCTTGCCACGTGACCAATAATTCTTCATAAACCCACTTCAACTTTCTTCTCTAGGAGGTTACTTCTTCCTCTCCTGCCAGAAGAATGTCTGGTGTATCCTGAAGCACATTTTTCAGCCATTCAGGCTGACCTCTTTACATTTTGGGGTGCAGAATCTTAGGCAGGAAAGGGGGGTGGCACTTTTTGTGGGTACACTAAGGAAGCATAGAGAGAAGAGGAGGAAAACCGTGGCTGGCTCAGGACCAGCCATGACAGGACATTTTTGGAACACAGCCTAATGCGTTAGCTTGACCCACTGTCTTTTCATAATACAATATCTTCAGCTGAAAGAAAAAGAAAGAAATTTTAGAAAGGCTCCCTTTGGGGACCTGGAAGGTTTTTAGACCAGCTCAGGCTTTGGTTCCTCCTTTAGGAGGGCAGGGAAACAAAGAGAAGCTGGTCCCTGTTCAGACCTTGTGGGAATGAAGGATCTGGGCTGAGCAGTCCCACTTGAAGGAGCTGGAGTCGGATACCTCCTTGCACATCTCACGATTTCCTCCTACTGAGGAACTGTTGTGGGTCAGTCTCTGCCTGTAGCTCAGCAAGATCACATCTTTGCTCTGGGTGAATAGAGCATCTGCAACATCAAGATATTATGTGCTGTAGTTAGGTAAGCATATTAATGATTCTATATTTATTTTTTTATTATTATTATCTTCCAGTCTGGTATTAGATCTGCCAAGAAAAATGGGTAACAGTTTATCATCTATGTGCTTTTTCCTCTTCATTTCCCCTTTAATCCCCCCACACTTCTTTGAGGGTATTATGTATTTAATTTTAGAGCCAATAAAAACTTCTTTTAATGTGGAATCCTTTCCAGTAATTTAAGAATTGACTTTAAGTAGCACCACTTATAATGAAGGAGAATATATAATGCACTTAGTGGAAAAACTCCCAGTGGGTCCATGAACAAGTTCCTTGTTTATTTTTCGTCCTGAATTGAAGTCTCTAAAAACTCTAAAATCAGTCTACTGTACCTAAGCAGGTAAGGAAGCACATTTCACTCCCTCCTGTATAATTTACAGATGTGCAGATTTCAAAACCTGAAAACACCTAGACTATAAAACACAGACCATTAACATTTCACAAAGCTATTGTTGCATGGAAGTTGTACTCAGGTGGAAGGGTATACATAGAGATATAAAGCCATCAAATAATGTGAAATTCCCTGGTGACTTGGTCCTTACTGACTAGATATTCATTGACCTATTCCAGGGCTGAAACTCGTTCATTTTACTTTGCAGCCACTAAGCCTTTCAATATTTAAAAATACTTAAAAATATGTCAACATGCTTTACCTTGGAATACGTATTGCACTTCTGGCAGCCTTTTATATGGAAAGATTTAACTCCTGAGTTGGTGGGTTTTATTCTCTTTGTGACTAATTTTGACAAGTGGATTGTTCTTAAGTGGGCTGGCCTACATTTTTTTAATAATCAGAGTAAAAATTACACCAGGGTGTTTTGAATGTGCCCAAAGATCTCTCCCTTACATTTCAATCTAGAACCATGAACCAGCAACATGTGCTGTTGGCATCAGACATTTGGCTGTTGCCCATTGAAGGTGAAAGCTAGTGTATGTTTGTTTTGTTACAGAATTCAAATCCTTGAAAACCTAGAAAAAGATGAGGGTAATTTTGAATTGGTAATATAAGCTTATTATTCCTAGAAATTTACCCAAACACAGCACATCAGACCATTAAATTATCCAAAAATAATTTTATTAAAGGTTCAGAAATTTAGGGGGCTTGATACGCCATCACACTTTCCCCTTACCTCTTATTCAAGATGGACATTACATTCTATACACACAAGTTTACAAAAAAGATCTTTGGAGAAACCCATCTTTTTATTTAGAGGAAAATCATAATATTATGCATTCCAAGTTCTGTTCCAAAAGGAACATTACTGTTCCCAGCACTAGATAGCATCAGCACTCTCAATACATGTTTTAAGAAGGATAGCTTCCTATTTTCAATTGCACCAGAAGATGGCAATAGTAATTTTTAATAATCAATAGCAATAATAATGTCACCAAAGTCAGTGAGAGCTCATGAGGAAAGGAGATTGCAAGATGGTTTCATACTCTTTAGGCTAACTTGCATTTCTACTTTCCAACTTCAATCAAAATTTGAGATGTAGAGAGTTAAGATTATGGGTTTACATATAATTATTCAAGAAAATTTGTATTTATGGTGTTTTTAAAAGTACAGTGGAATAGAATATTTGGAAACTGGAGTACTTAAATCAGTATTAGCTTCAGAAAAGTCTTCTTCCACCACTGGTGTGTCATCTTGTTATGACCTGCCCCTGAAGCCAAGGGTAACGAAGTTTCTTGTTAATAGATCTCTTGGGGCTGAGTAGAGCAAAACAACACAGATTGACATGTGTTTATACATATATGTAGGGTTTATTTTAGAACAGCTTGATTGCAGTGGAAGGCAGATACACAGCCATCTTGGTTGTTGCCTACAGAAGCAAAGAAATATAAAAGTACAAGGATATCGCTTAGGAAAACACCTAAGGAAAAGAAAAAGAAAGGGTAGGAGTAGATAGCAGGAAGATGCCACCACCTGTGGATGTGTAAGGACTTAAAGAATGCAGTTAGCTTCTCAAAATGCTGTCAAAGAAGGAACTTCCCATAAGATAAGCCACCAAGACAGGAATTTGATATAAGCACAGGAGGCACAGCAGGAAGAAGCTAATTCCAGGCTTTAGTTAGCATCCAGACGAAAATTCCCACCATGGCAAACTGTGGGAAAGGAAGCAAGTGCTTATACACATACCTTCTCAAGTTATGGGAATGGCATCCATGCCCCATGGAAACCTGGAACTTAGACTGTATAAGGTAATGCCCCAGGAAAACAACTCCAGGACCCCACCACCGAGAAGGCCAGGGTGAAGAAGGACCAGTGGGATGCCATAAGATATCTTTGGACTAATCTCTCCTTCTCTCTCTCTTCCTGTCTCAGTCTCTTTCTCTCTCCCCTCCCTTTCTACTTTTTCTATCTCTCTACCTCACATTCAAATGATAAAATAAATTAAAATTAAGTAAAATCCATAATGCTGACTTCGGCATATGGTGTCCTTTGCTCATTAATTTGGGCAGAAGCATCTCTTATAATTGAATCACAACAGGATCCAGCAACAAGACCTGATTATTGCAGTCTAGATGTTTGTTGGTTGAGGTGATTGTCACAGTCTTGATCTCTCTAGGGGTGGCAGAAGCCCATGAAACACCAAGTTAAATGAGTTAGTATACATTCAGGTTCAGGTGGGAATGCCCAGGTACCTCCCCTGGCGGGGGAGTTTTTTGCACTGTCACTTGCAGCACTGTGGATTACGTGCAGTCCTCTGGTGGAAGCCCTCAGGAATGAGTCTGGGGGTGCTTCAGGGGTCTTTGATGGTTTGTGACCCCTTCTAAGGCTTGACTGCTGTTTCTCAAGTCAGTGTAGTTGAGCCAGCTGTGCCCCATCAGAAGGCATGAAAACCCTCAGGCCTCTGTGTGAGTGTCCTGATACCTCTCCTGGAGGGCAGTTTTACACCTGAGCCAGTTGTGTGAGGGAGGACATTGGCATGATAAAAAGCAGTATCCCAGCTCCTCAAGATATGTTTCTTATCAGCCTTGTCCCTTATCTGGCTCAAAGCCCAGCTTGTTGCTAAACAAAGATTGATTTATCACGGTCACAAAACTCCTCCTCCCCTTCGGCTGGTGGTGCAAACCTGGCCTCAGCAAGGCACCCTGATGATTCTGCAAATGGCTGATTGTTTTGAGTCATTAACCTTCAACATTTCAGTCTCTCACACAACTGTCTCTCTTTGCTTTTATTTTATTTGTTCTTATTTTGAGGAAAGTCATAGAACCAAAGTCTGCTTCAAGACAAGTGTGAAAATCCACCTGGCGTACTGCAGATATTAGAACATGTAGAACCACAGAAAATTTCAACCATTTTATTAGTCCATATAAGAGCACGTGAAAGATCCCCTTGACATTTCAAAATTGGTTCATACATTTAACTGCATATGTTGTGATTTCTGACCGAGCCCTTGCTAGTTCTTCATTTACTGTATTGTGTACTGTAATGACTTACAGTACACAAGTGTCAGGCAACAGCACAAGTGGTTCCCATCCTTCCCTAAGATGTAATTACTGTGATTACTGTTGGCTTGCTCAACAGCAAAATCACTAAAACGTTTTGGTTTTGCTGATAATTTCTTAATCTGGATCCTGAGCAATCCTAAAGTGCTGAGCACATTTTTTTAACAATATATAAATATTACCTTAATCAAAACCATAGCTCAGGGTGTCTTTCAGCATTAAAAAATTGCTTGGCAGCAATATTGGGTTAAAATATTTCATCCCCACTCATTGTTCCTGCCCAAAGCCATACTATGAAGAGAACTGATCTGGGATTCAACTAAACTATTTCCTTCTTAAGGAAAAAAAGGCCAAGTGTGTTGTTGGATGGCAGAATTCATTTTCTGCTGTGAATGAGGGCTGCCCACAGAAGTGGTTGTTTCTCACATGTAGGAACAAGAACTGTACTGCTTAGCATTCTAAAGCCCAGATAATATAAACAGAAATGAGATGTCTGTTTCTGCAGGCTTGTGCCTCTGTCTGCACTGGAGCAGCTCATGCTGAGCCCCATCACTATTGTTCTGATGCCTCTTTACAACCATGTTAACCCCTCAAGCCCAAAAAGACATTTCAGCTGGTGAATTAAGGCACCAATCCACATTAAGGCACCAATCTCTGTTCTCCAGATTTATTTTCTGTTATGCAGCTGTCAGTAATGAAAAAAGGTTTGTGCACTATATCTCAGGCAGGTGCAAGTGGATTTGCCTGTGCTAAAAGCTGATTTGTGTCATGTGAGCACTGCCAAGGGCATGGTAAACCCATGCTACCAAGCAAAGCTGAGAGGCAGAGCACAGATGTCTGAATTTGGTGCCTTATGAAATTTATGGTAGTAGATGATGTGTCTGGGATCTCTCCACATCTGCCCAGATCTGTGCTTCCACCAACACTGTTCAGGTAGCCAGCACAGTGGGTAGGGCACAGGGTCATTTGGTAGGGAAACCCAGACAACAGGCTGACTAAAGTCAGCCATGAATTTTAAAATTTAATTGAAATTGCTTATAGATGTTTTAGGGTGGACTTTTTTCTCAATTATTTAACTGATGCTACAGAACATGTTACTGAGAAGTGCCACTTTGATCTGGGGTGTGTACAAATAGCTGGTTTCTTTTGCATCAACACTTCCCTAAGCATGCCTGTAAATTAGACATTCCAATATTTAAGATCACAGCAGACTGTAAAGATGTTTTAGAATGTACTGTATCTTTCCACAGAGACTTCACATAATCAAAGTGAAAGTGCTGGCCCAACAATTTGACTTAAGAGCTGGGAAGGGAGAGAGAGAGAGTAGAGGTATTGGTGTCAGCAGGGGGTTCATAATCTGAATAAACTTTCAAATGGAAATGGTATGGAAAAGCTCTATACCTTAAGGGCAGAACAGCTTTATTGTATAAAGTAGTTTATTTGGTCTGTTATGGCTTTCTCTGCAGAACAAAATTACCAGTGTCTGCTGGCTAAATGGAAAACACTTGGATCATAAAAATATCAAATGAATCTCTTTGGCAACCACTAAAAATCTACACACATTTATGTAACTGTTATTTTTTTCCTGTTATATACTGTCTGGAAATATAGCCTGAAGCTTCCTTAGATGTCTTAGAAAGACCTAGCATTCAGATCCTTGCTGCAAAAATACATTACTTACTATAGGTTAATTTTTATTAAGTCCTTTGAAGGTTTTTATTCACTCCTTCATAGTGATTTTTGTATTGGAAGAGCTCTACTTATTCATAGCAAACACAGATGTTGACAGGAAAGCCCTAACATCTGCTTTCCAGTGGCCATCAAGCTTTTGTGAATTAGTAAATATGGAACAGATTGTGAGTTTCTTTTGAATGCTTTAAAGTGGCAGTATTTAATACCTGCCTCAGAGCTTTTGGGTCCCAGAGAAAAAGCGAGCTGCTAATGAATTTCTGATTGTTTAGAAGGCTTAAAAAGCTGCACAAGGCAGCCTGCAAATGTGGGATTTCCCAGCTTCTTAAAATGAACCTTTGTATAGTTTCTATATAAAGGAAAAAGCCAACTAAAGAGAATTATTTCTGGTAACAGAGTCAGAGGAGGCCTTTTCTACAAGGTGATGGATGTGTATCTTTCTTGCATAGGTCACGTGTCCTCATAAGAAACCAAATCTTTGCTGCAATTTATCTTTGATCTTTTTTGTTTAGTACTATTGTTTCCCAACAGATACAAAACTGTTATGTGACTTACAGATATGATCTCGCCTTTTGTCTAGACAAAATAATAAGCCAAACATAGCAGAATCATGTTAGACATCCTCTGATTTTATTAAGGTTAGTGACAATATGGCTCTAAATTTAAGAGAAATTAGTTTGTTGGGGCTTTTTCTCCCCAGACTTGTTTTAATTGATTTAAAAGCTCCAAATGATTAATATATCTAGTAAAAATAATTTTCTGTGTTTTATTTCTACTATCAGATTTTCTAGCCACTTGGAGTCCTTTCCATAGAAATTGTTTCAGTGGTTGCAAGTAATCCAGTGTTTTGTTTTGTTTATCTGATGGTCTTTCTATAACCCTTGGCTTCTCCGCAAGAATTTGCTCTTTCACTACAGGCATTTGCTCAAAGCTGTAAATTTTATATTTAGAGAATATGTGCTAGAAAGATCTAGACTGATGGGACATCTACATTAATTTTGGGATATGGGACACATTTATCCTTAGACAAGGAAGAAGATAGGAGTGTCAGACTTTCAAGTGATTTGAAATCCCAGTTCTATATCAAGGTGTTCACTGGTGCTTACACAACTTCACATGGGCCACTTAGGAAAGTTGCTTGCAATGTGATGTCAAATTCTGAAACAATACTTTTGATCAAGTGCCAGCAACTCAGCACCTGCGTCTTTCTGCAGTTAATGTGTGTTGTCCAATTCTTCTGCACACTAGTGTTATTTTTCCCAAATAACTACTTAGTTTTGATCTCCAAGATTGCTCCTTTTGCTATGAGGCTTAGGACAAAACTTCTCATTAGTGTTGATAAAAAGATGATGGTGAGAAGCCAGGTAGCACCTTGCTTCATATACCCTAATAACATTACAATAACTCATAAAATTTATGAGGACTCTGATGCTTTTGCCTTTTTGATTAGAAAACTTTATGAGGAGTAGGCATTTTCATTTTTAGTTTGCGAGTGCAGTTGGGGAGGGATTATGGGAGGATTAGTGAGCTGGAGATCAAAAGTGTGTTCTGTCACTTAAAATGGAGCCATGTGCTGCATCCGAAAGGCAATCAAACCCACTCTGTCTGGTGTCCCCTGAAAGACAGAGGGTCCCTTCAGAGCTGTGCCTCTTTAGAGAGAAAATGCATTCTCCCTGGCTCTTGCATGCTTTGTTCTGGCTTTTGTGATCTTCATTCTCTGTGTTCCCTCAAAAATATCTCTGTTTCTGTGATTTATAGATCAAAATGCATTCTCTGATGTAGCTGGAGCTTGATCCCTTAACTGCTTTGAAAACTTGAATTAAGGCTTTCAGCTTGTGTAAGAACGTGACTGGATGCCAGTGGGAGTTTTTCAGTATAAGCTTCACTTTCTACTCAACCCAAAGCCCTGGAAGGAGGAAGTCACATAGTCACCATCAGGATCTGTAAGTGACTCTGATATTTGGACTTACCCAACAATTACAAAAATAAAGCACAGGATTATGAAGTCCTGTGCCAGTTTAGCTATGCCTTCATCCAGGAGAAACACATTTCTAGAAAGATATAGGTGATGAAAAGTATTTTTGGAAAGCACTGCCATTCAAAGTGTAACTTTGCATCACTTCAGGTGGCAGATTTTGCTGGTATTAGAGAAAAAGGTGAATATAATTTTTAAGTTTTTCTGCTATCTAGCATGATTTTGGTCTTTTCTCAGTTCTGTGTGTTCATTCACAAGCTGAGGTCTTCTGTTTTGAAGAAGGTTTGATGATTGCTTTAGCTGAAAATAAATGGTATATATTGGTATGTTACTAGAACACTGCAGACAGCTAAACCAGCCTGTCTTGTGTCCTCTGCCACAGGTCCAAAAAGAAGAGGATCAATAATGTAATAACTCTCTCATTTGAAGCTTCTGGTTTTCTTTTCTTGCTTTTGATGCAAATTTTACTAACAAAGATTTTGTTTCTCTAATCATCTATAACAACATTTCTACATACAAATGGGCAAACCTATTTTTTTTGGTTGCAACTTGCATAATTGTTGTTTAGTTTTGTTAGAAAAACCTGCCTACTTCCAGAAAAAAAAAAAAAGCCTAATTTTGGACTTGAATGTAAATATGATATCCAGAGATATTATTTCACATTTATTACATTATTTATTCAGTGCACAACAATAATTCCAATACCTTAAACTGCAATAATATCAGTGCAGTTCGGTTTAATTTTCTGTTCTCTCCCTCCCCTTTTTCTATTTGAAAACTAGAAAGGGATAAAGTGGGGCAATTGCATTTTGTAGAAAATTGCCTTGCTGATTCCATATTTACAGCCTTTATTAACCTGACAGGGAAGAGTGGAATAGCCAGCAAATCAAGGACAGGGTTGAAAATGTCAAAGTTGTGGAGCATAATACCATCATTACCAAAGTACATCAGGTATTATTAAAAGTTTGATAGTTCCCTCTTATGACAAGTACAGTAATGAGAACAGAAAATACACAAAATTAATTTATTTTTATGCCAAAAATAATAATGAGGTGAGATGACTACATCCAATTTGCAATCTCAAACTTGTCATTTCCCAATGGACTGGACCAGTAATTTTAGTAGCTTAATTAAATCAGTGGTAATAATTCCTCTTCCCTTCCCCCATCTGCTCAGAAGACGAAAAATTTAATGGAAAGGCAAGAGGATTTCCACAATAAAAATTGTCTTTAGGTTTGCACTCAAGACAGGGATTAAGCAGTTTAATATATATTTTTTTGTATGCTCTTGAACAGTGTTGTTTCAGAACTTGTGAGTTAATATTTGAAAGAGACCTCGAGAATTGTTTAACACCTTCCTGAAGGTGAATTACTTATGCTGCATTGGAAAATTTTATAACTTTATTGTTTCTATAAACACTATACATATGTTTTATTTTCCTAGATTAATAGTAGAACAGTTTCCCTGTACATAAATATTTGAGGATGTGATCCAATAATACCCTTTGGCCTTAACATCTATTAATATTGTACACTTCTTGGTGGAGAATAATTGAAAGGTTAATAAAGTAACTGACATCCCCTTCATAATCATATTCAACAGCACTACACAAGCCTCCAGAAATTAGTATTTTAATTAGTCACTTAGTTGCACCCATATTTTGTTACATTTCTACCCTGATATGTCCTGTAAAACTGAAGTGTCTGCTCTATGCCACCAATAACCATTAATTACAAATTAGGCCATCTCAGTGCTTTAGGCTTAGCAAACAAGGGCTACAAGAGAAGACAATTTAATTATATGTAAGATTTTCTGAAGCCTGTATGAAGCTCATGTTCCTTAAAAGTTAACTCTATTAGCATCATCTCCATTTGATTGTTGCTCATCAATTTAATTTTTTTTTAAATTAATATCTTCCAGTCAACATCAGCTTCTGAGTATAAAAACTAATTTGCAAAGTCTCTTAGGTTTTCTGTTAGCCATTTAGACATCCTAGTTATTAGATAGATATTTATATTTGATGAGTTTTTCTCTTAAATTCAGCTCCTCTTAGAGCACCCCTCATGCTGCTGTCACTGTAGGTGTTTTCGTTCTCATTTTGTTCTCATTTACTAAGCATGCTGTCATTTCTCCCCTTTAATTGCTGCTAAAGAGCCTCCTCTTACACTGCATGTATTGCACACAGAGATTTTCATCTGGCATGTTACTTGCCATTCACAAAAGTCCTGCAGTAATTTGTAAATATTAGGTATATTCTGAATACTTCTGTGAAATCCAGTGTTCGGGGTTGGAGCTTTAAATTTTAATTTTTTAATAAATTAATGTGAACACATAAGTAACAACCCAGGTTGTGAGAGTACACCAGGGCTTTAATGAAAAAATAAGTTAAGCTTTCCCTTTTCCATTAACCTTCTATTTTCCTGGAAGAAGTTGTTTCTGTCAATATTTTTATTGTGACAGAGATGAATGGGAGAGGGAGGTGAAGTCTACTCTAAGCAGATAGTAGTCAAAAACTGCACATGGAAATACAGAATGTAGAAAGAAGTAAGAGGAGAGGTTCCCCCATTTTGTAGTTTTATCACAAAAAGTGAATAAAAGTTACATTATAGACAAAAAGAAAACGGTAAAAAACTAAGTAATGCCAGAAATTAAAAAGAAAAACAGCAAAGTTGCTGAAAAGTATTTTGTAGACAAATTTGTGTGGTTACCCTAAGACTTTTAGGAGTCAATGTTGAGAGGACTGAAAACAACAAAAACAATCAAAATAATAAGAACCATATTTGTTGATTGATAATATTGAGATATTGAAAAGAAAATTATTTTTTACAAAAAGAAAATAATGTCCTTGCTTCTAAGAAATCAAGTGTCTGTCATGGATGCAAAGGCAAGCTAAAGTAAAGATAAGTAAACTTATCAGATAAGCTGTTATCATCTGATTTCATCTGATTATGGGTGAAAATCTAAATGTTCACTCCATCATTTCTTTCCAGTTTGAGAATTCTTGTTACTCTACTCCCTGATTCTTTCTGGAAAATCATAGATTCTTAGCAGGATTCCTGCTTAGATTCCTGCTAAGGAATCTAAGATTCCTTAGGAGGAACTATGCTTTCATATTTAGTTGAAGGAATTTCTACATAGGAGACACGGACTATTTGTTATGTAATTAAAAAGTACACAGTTTCAGCAAAAAATTGAACTACTGGACAAGTACGTATCTGCCAGTCTTTTAAAAACAGCATTTGGCTGCTTTGCAATCTTCATCTCTACAAAGATTCATGTATTTTGCTTCACTGATCGTCCATGGGAGAGCAATGTTTCAATGGAAGTTTTTACAGGCAGATTGGGAGTGCACAAGTGGCTCTTGGTGTAACTTCAGGATCTGTTTTTGTGTTTGGGTTATGGGGTTACTTAATCTCACACTGCAGCAGAATTTAGTGAACTGGCAGAATAAAGAGGGGCTGCAGCATGCATCCAGATATGTGCCTTTGAACTGTGTTATATTGAGGGTCTTCACTGACTTTGATCATATATATATGTATATATATATAATATAGAGTATTATTGTGGGGTTTTATATAGTTTATAAAGAATACACATAATGTACTGCTACAGTAATGATGATAATTCCAAAGTATGAAAACTCAACAAAAAACAAAAGAAAATGAGGG
>VXAX01003034.1:80326-160781 GCA_013399835.1 Leptocoma aspasia | reverse complement strand
TTTTTTGGATCAATTGTATTTGAATTTCATTTTGAAGGGTAGGATTTCTTCATTTCTTCTGAAAAAAGTGCTTTAAATCCAAGGTTTGTTCCCAACTAGTACTTCAACTACTAATGTTTCCTATTCAAGAAGTAGAGAGGCATCACTTTTATATTAAAAAGTATTGCTGTTCTAAACTCAGAGGTTAATTTGAGTACTGAAAATACTTTGGCAGTTTAACAGGTACTTTGAGCCCTTGTAAATTGTTTTATACTAGCAAGGATAAAAATTACAAGGGTTACCAATCTTCGTGCTGAAATCATTAAGCTAATTACCACCAACTGTTTTATTATCCAAGCATATTAAGGGAAATGTAGTTGCATCCTGGAGCAGTGAGTAAAACCTGAGTAGGTATGTGCTTTAAATGACATGTTGAAAAATGCAGACTGAAGCTCGTGCATGTGCCTGACATAACTTTCCCACTGGTAAACTTAGAAAGTATATATATATCAAGTGGAATATCCTCTCTGCGAGCGGGTCCATTATTTCTCACAATATAACCACATCAGAGCTCCTTTTCTGGTATTTTTTACTAATTATTGTGCTCCCTCTCATTTGGTTTACATCTCTTCCTCACATCAGATAAGGCTATTATGTGTTATTATTTTTTCAAGTCAAAACTCCACACTTGCAAAATCTATTTGTAACACTGTTATTTGAGTCTTCCAAAGGAAATGAACAAATCTTGGATGATTCTCTTTTTTAATTAACGCTGCAAGTAGGGTTTTGATTTCCTTCCTTTTGTGTTCAACACTGAAAATATTTCCCGTTCTCCCAAAAGGAAAGTGCAAATGCCCCCATGAAGTCTTCCTAGGCTGCTGTAAAATTCAGAAAATGTACAAAAATTATTCTGAAAGAATGAGTACATAGTGCTACACTTTACACCAAATATGTGCCACTACCTTTCCCAGCACAGTTTGACAAAATAGGTTCACAACCACATAGAAATAGCTTCTAGACTTTTTTTTAATAATTAATAAAACAAAAAATAAGTAACCTCAATTTCCCAAAACATATTTTGGCAATTTTAAAGCAACAAGAAAGCCTTTAATGAATAAAAGGTTGTATTTGTTTCAGTAATGGGATAAAGGTTGTTAATGAGTAACATTATTTTTCAGTTGTTGTATTATTTCAATATTTTTATATTAAAAGCCAGGTGGTGATGGGAAACTTGTCAGGTAACTTTAGCAATGAAGGTCGTGACAACCAGACTAGGCAAAGTGAATATCATGAGGAAATAAATCAGAAAATGAGGCCTAATATGTAACCTGTAGATATTTTAAAATTTGCCTTTTGGGTGTTGGGTCCTTGTAATCAGGGCAAATATTGCTCATGGATGGGAATTAGAGGAGGGAGCTAGAGGAGAGCAAGAAAAAACAAAGAAAACTTTAAACTGTTTAGAATAATTGGAAAAGGGATGATTTTACTTTTCTGTTCATGTTTCCTGCTTACAGAGAACTACTTCCCAAAGCAGAAGGATGTATTGCACAGAAGAGCAGCAAACTTGTTTTAACAGCCCAGCACGTCTCCTTTCATGCCCATGCCTCAGATGGCCTTAGCTCCCCGCAGGTGAATCACAAAAATGAAAGGCAAATAATCTGTGGGAAAACAATGAACTAAATAAATACAAATAAAAGATAAAATTCCTAGAAGTTTTTGTTGGTTTGGGTGAGTCAAAGCCACACTTGCACACAAGACTCAAATTTCTTCTTTACCTAGCATGCCCTCAGGTGGCTATCATAGTGATTTCTTCCCAGGGCATCGTGCTGCTGCTTTTCAACACAGGGGGAGACCTTTAGGTCTGTGGGCTTGAATGAGATACACTCTTCTTTTAGTGCCTATGGGTTGTGGCAAAATAGAAATACAAAAACATATCTTAGTGTACATCTCTAACAGCTGAGCCAGTCCAAGCCACTTGCCCACACATCTGGAGAAAGAAGGCATACACCAATACATTATTCTTATAATGCAGATGTTTTCAACATTATTGTGACCAGACTTTTAAATTTTTTCCTCTCCTTTCCCCAGACATTTCCTCTGTATGTCAGAAGAAATCCTTTATGTGGGAAGCCCCACAACGGTATTAAAGGCTCTCTCAGCCCATGAAGCTGTCAAACCCAGGATGATTATGCCAAAAAAATCTTCTGTACACACTGTCATACCCTTAACTGTTGTAAATTGACTTAGCCTCATTGACTTTAATGGCCCTATATTTGCAAAACACTTATGTCAACTCTGAATCTGAACCACTGTATTAAATCCATTACAATGTGAGATAACTACCCAGGGACTATATTTACACTTTCGATGTTCCTGTGTAAATACAGAGGGAAAACATTTCCAGGAAGCTCCGCATTTAACCATTAAAAGACGTCCAATTACTCTGTATTTCATTAAAATTACCTTCTCAAAGAATGAATGAGAGGAAAATAAACAACCCTTAGGGCTCATATTTGTGATGGGTCTGTCACAGAATCACAGAGGGTCCCTTGAGGTCCTGCCTCATTGAAGAGATTTTTTTTTTTTCTTGCCTTAGTGAACAGAGTTCAGGCTTTCAGTTTCAGAAAGGAAAAGAAAACATGATGGTCTTACAGATGTATAATATTATGAAGCTCAAACACATAGTAAAAACAATGATTCCCTGGAGTTTTGCAGAGGAACAGGGAAAACAAAGGTTAGTTTTTTTTGGATGTGACACCTTTCTTGTTTTTGTTTCAGCTTTTTCATTGTAAGGGATGTGTACAAGCCTAGTGCATTAGCCTGATGTTGGGAAAGAACATGTAGTTACAGAAATGTCTGACAGATGGGAAGTGCCCGGGGGATCTGAGGTCAGAGGATAACTGATTGCTCATACATTATCTAGTAAAGTAAATAAATAACTGACATTTTTAGTCTCTGAAAAATCAGTGAAAAGCCCGTAACTTGACTGTTTTGGACAATATATGAATTCCTGAACACAGTTGTTCAGAGATGGTATTAAATGATCTTTCTATTTGGAAATAAAATATTGTATGCTGCCTAATTTTCACTATTGCACACAAGTTGGAAACTATGAGAAAATACAAGCAGTATAGATTTTTACACAGTAAATAATACATGAAATTTCCGGAAAGAACAATGGTCCTTTTGAATTACATGACAATTTGGAAATACAACAATTTGGAACTTTCTTATTTCTTACAGAATGCCTATGAAACTTAGGTAAAAATGCTTCACAGGGAAGCACTCTATTCAAATGGATAACAAAAGAAAATGTGTGCTACTAGATGACCATTTCCAATCTTAAAAACAATTAAAATCTGTACTGCAAGTCATACCAAACGTTCCAAGGGCTGGGCTATTACTTGAAGTTTCCAAGAGCAATTCACAATCATAGGTGAAGAATAAACTCTTGACAGAATGTGCTTGAATCAAATAGAAAACTCTTTCTGCACTTTTCTTTCAGTTTTCTTTGGATTTTCCCCTCCCATGACCCTCTAGGAACATAGGTGACAAGACCTGTGTGCTCAAGCACTCTACACAACATCTGTGAGAGGAGGAGAAGAGAAGGGGGTGGGTGTCACCATTTCTTGAGCACTGCTCTGTCACCCTTGTCAAAGGACATTGAGGTATGGTATGGGATCTAGCTCCCATTTGGTAGCAAAATAAGAAAAATCTGAGTTTGTTGCATATGAAAGAATATCTGCTGCCCACTCTCCTGTTGCAGGCCCAGCCTTTCCTTCAAAAGATGTCTGCTAGATCTTTCTTTAGTCATGTTAACACCATTTATTAAATGAGTGGTTGGTGATGCATGGTAAAGCTCTAATATGTTGCTATGGGTTTTATTTTTTTCCAGCGAACATCTGACAGCCATGATATGTAGGTTTGAGGGCATAACTCCATTTTTAAGACAGAATCCCAACTGGGTTTGCATGTATGGAAAGGACATTACCTTCACACCAACCTGTGAGTTTATACTGATTGTTTACCTTACCCTGAGACATTGGTACTGCTGAATATGTTACTGAGTGTCCTCACAACACCATGAAGTAACCAAAGTTTGCTTGCTGAAGACCAGTGTCAGAAATCTGTGGCTGTTTTTACCTCACATCTTCTAGGAAGTCACTATGCTGAGAGCATGCAACAGCCTGTGTTCAATTCAGAGATTAAACCAATCCCCTGTCCAAAAATACTTTGCCCTGGAAACTCCTGCTGGAGTGACTCATCTGAGAATACAAGAGTGATTCTGTCGTGATGCCTGGGGGTTTTTTTCCTTAAGTGTGTCATATGATTTCTGCCCTTGAAATTTGTGGAAAGAAAAGATTGCTGACCCAGTTCACATCATGCCAATGTCTGAGTATCCCATTGTCCATGACTCAGAGCTGACTTTTTACTGAAGACAAGGTGCTAGTAATTCCAGGTTATAATTATGTACGTAATTCTGGTAGCTTATGGGAAAACTGGGTGAATTACAGTTCGAGTATGTTGTCAACGAGTTTCTTTACACAAATACAACACAGGCTAAGTAGCTGGGTAGTGGCATATCAGGATTTATGAAGCAGTTATTCTGCTCCATTTGGAAGTGTGGGGCTTTCCCACACAGCACTTACCACAGACAACTTTAAGAAAAAATAATAAAACTGTCATATTCTTCTCCACTATAATTCCACCTGTCCATTTCAAAGGAAATATAGGCTTTATGCATGCTGTCAAAAGACTTAGCCTGAAAACCTTCAGGCTACATATTAAGCTGAAAAACTTTTAAGATACTTTCAACTGCATGTGTAATTATTACTTAAAAAAATATAATTCTAGAAAATACAGTGAAAAAAATAATATTAATTCCAGATGCAAAAATAATCAAATAAGAGAGTAGTTCTATCAATGTCAGTGTGACTTTTCATGTAAAAATGTAAAACAGGGTCTTCAATCTTTCTTGCCCTTTTTCAGAAGTACATTCGACAAGTTGTTGATGAACATTCTGTAAAAATAAAATGCATTTCAGGGCTACAATTCAGTATTAATTATATTTCAGGGTGCCTTGCAGATATTTTAACAGATGGCTGTGACAACATTGTTAACATGTAGATTGTAAAATTAAAAATGGGGAGGGGAAAAAAGAAGGAATTTTAACTTTTGACAATTTTTGGTTTTCATACTGTAAGTTACCAAAACATGAGAGATTTAAACAGCCTGTTTCACAAAATGAGCAATTTTTAAAATAATTCTGGAAAATAAGCACATAGACTTTAAGGCTGATTTAAACATAAAGGTTGATCTCTCATCAGCAACAAAATATGTCAGCTTTGTTAAACGTATTACAATGAGAAAATGAAACTGTACTAATATTAATTTTTAAAATCCATTGATTCGGCTTAAGTTTCTTAAATGATGAAATTATATCTGGGATTTTAAGCTGTTTGTTTTCCCGACATTATAATATACCTTTAATTGTCAAGAATAATAAGGAAGAGAAAAGGTTGCAGATAATCTAGCTTATTCTGAGCCAAATCTAGCCTGAAGGTGGGCTTGTCTTTCAAAGAGGGGGAAGAAATAAAAATTAAATGATTCCTTCAATTTACTAGGCTGATTAGAATGAAATTCAAGTACCTCAAGTGATGTAAAGCTTTAAATCTATTGATTAAATTTGCATCTCTTAATTTTGAAATGATCATTTATGTGGAGTGTAGCCTAAACTGCAGAATCTTTTACTACTTAAGTATTGATTTTTAATATGTCAAATGTACTAATTAAAATGGATATTTTGTAGATTGCATTTTTAATATTAATATTTGCTTGCATTTTAACCACTGACATCAATAATATTTTGCAGAATTTTATGGGTCATCACATGTTATTCCACGGGACAAAGGAAAAAAGCCAAGCAGAAGTAGCTGCTTTCAGAAGAAGTTCAGAGGTTCAGAAGAACTTGGAGACTGTGGCACATAACAGAAATGCAGAAAAGCTCCAGTTTCGGTTGAATGCAATGGTTCTGGCACTGCATGGTATTGACTGCATCCAGTCTTTAGCTCATTCCATAGTGGAGAGCCGTGAACAAATGGGTTGAATAAACTGACTCCAGGCACTATGTCCCTCAGAGCTGCAGTCTGACAGAGCCGTGCTTTGTATTTAACACTTTTTGAACTGGGCTCTTACTCAGCAGCAGCTGTTTGGAGATTCTTCCTGGCAAATTTGGACACTTTCATCAGAGAGATACATTCTATATCAGTTAATCTTGGCGATTTAGACCAGTTTTCCTCAGGACAAAGACAACACTGTAAAATTTGAGTTGCATTTGACCTTCTTCACAGAACTTTCACGTTATGCGATTTGCCTTTTGAAGTTCAATTTCACCTCTCCTTGGAACCAGGGAATTGAAGTCTATGCTTATTTTTTTCAGCTGACAGAACACATTTCAAATTATTTAATATTGATTAAAATGTTAGTATCCTTGAAGTAAGTAAGACAGTAGAATTATATCAGTTTTATAGGCGATCAAATATACTTAGCTGGCATTTGAACCCAGGGCTCCTCCAAGAGTGAGTCCAGTATATGGAGGAAAAGAGGCTCTCAAAGTACAGTAAGTTCTTCAAATATAACTGTCTTTTTCTAGTCCTTTATCCTTATTGTAACTGTCTTTTCCAGTCCTTTATCCTGATGCTCAGTGCAGAAACAATAGACCCTTGAAATCTATTATATGGATGTAGCATGTTCCCTATAGACAAGGACAGTTTAAATTAATGAAATATAAATGAAAGCTATATTGCATGAAAAATTAAGAAACCTGTTGCTCACCATTACACAAGGACGTAAAAAGAATAGGATCTATAAAAGGCAGAGATCATTTAATGAAAATGAGAGTGGACATTGGCAGCGTTCATACTTTGCTGATATAATCTACAAGAAAGCACAAATTGGAGATTTCTACCTAAAGGAGACTCCAACTTCTTTAATATTTAGCCTGCAATTATTCTTCTTTAATGAAAGGGTTTGGTTGAAGGCTTCGAGTACATATAAGTGATACATTTCTCCCAATCATAACATTCATTATTTTCAATCTGTAATATGCATATTTCATTTTGAAAAAATACATAAAAATGCTCAAAATCCTTGATTACTCAGGAATTATGTGCAATGAATTTATGAGATAATGTTTTCAGGCTTGTCAATAAAGCCTAAACCCCTGCTGCGCTGAAGCTTATGTTGTGTGCTGCACACACATTTCTGGCATGATAATATGACCTGGTTTTACCTTCCTGTATTTAACTCTTATCAAATGGGTTGTTTATCCCATTTAAAGGCACTGAAGGAACAGAAAGCAGCAATTGATAATACCATCATAAAATAGAGCTGCAGGTATTGTTTAGATTGCTATTTAGAGCAAATAACAATCTGTAAGTAATAGAAGAGTCACATGGAGCACAGGTATGACTGCTGACTTGGGAGTAGCCTTTGGCTAAATGGATGTTCTTCCAATTATGTGATTAGAGGAAAACATTTAAAATTGCTACATTTCCATTCTTGTTGAGTACTTTTCAAACACTCTTTCTAATTTTTTGGTAGGAAACAAAACCCAGTGCATGTCTGCTGAGCAGAGAATTTAAGAAGCTGAACATATTCCCCAAAATTGAATTGCAGATGATTAGCAGATAGAGCTTGGCAATGGAATCACTGATGTGAAAGGGGAAATGTTTTCCAAGAAAGCAGTATATTTGGGACAGGGAAGGGATTTAGTAGGCACAGTAAGGATTAGTTCACTGAAAGCCCACTGTATATTTGCACATTATGTTTGATGTTCAGCTGGTATATGTAATTTGTGACCAATATTTCACCTACTGTATGGAAACAGCTTTGGCAGTTCCAGCTCTTTCCAGCCTTATGACCTCACCAGACATCAGGGATTCAGAGATCTCTCAGGTTTTGTATGCTGATGATTTTACAGGGGAAGTAAAGCAGTAAATAAACAAGCTTCAAATTACTTTCGAATTACACCCAAAGTAGTGCCTTGTGTTGGTATTTTTTATATCCAATCCTTATTTTAAAATTGAAATAGATATACCTTATATACTAGAGAGTGAAAAGTGATTGTAGATGCAGTTTTGGCTCTCCCTTTGTGTAGGACTCTCATTTTGATAAGAAGTCTTAGCCCTTTAACTTTCTGTATCTCTTACTACTGTATCTTATTTATAGTCTCTCTTTACAATCTATGTTTGCAGTCTCTTCTCTGTTTTCTTCTTCTTCAAGCACACACAAATGTTTGTGTTACCTCAATGAAGGCAAGACTTCAATAATTCTGTCTGATAAAGATTTCCTCTTCTCATTATGCTGCTTCTAAATTCCAAATAACAAGAAATACTGTTATTTAGCTGGTTGCCAGACCCAAATATGTTTCAGTGCTTTAGCAAACACAGCTGGGAGCATGATAACTTAATGGAGGATAAAACCAACTCCCACATAAACAAAGCTGTGTTTCTTTCACTCACCTTAAATTAGTACATAGGAGTTAGTTACACTTACAAAATCACATTTTTAACAGCCATTTGGCACACTTTTAGTCATGACAAGCTTTTATAAATTTTCCATTGTTTTACAGTTTTCAGTTCAGGCACCAAGTAAATGATCTAATTTCTTAGAGTAGTTGCTTATATAGACTTAAATCTAAGCTTAGGCTGTCTAAATGCCTGCAGCAAAATCTTGTTCTTCTAACTTCAAACAATTTCGTGCTGCAGAGTTTAGTGGAAAGGGTGGATATAGTAAAAGGATTTAAGAAAATGCACATTATGCTTTGAAATGCTGAGAATTTGCTGATTTTTCAGGATTTCTGCAGAAATTCTGGAATGAGGACTTGAGGTGGATCCACATTCACTATGAAAAACAGAGCTGGAAAGCTCCCTGAAACAGGAATTATTCTATAAATTAAGGCTACTCCTCATCCCACCAAGGAAAGATAAGTGTGAATCCAGTTTTCTTCTTTTGAAATTGCAGAAATTAAAGTGTTGCAGGAGCACTGTAGGAAAGAAGCAGTAAAAGAATAAGAGTAATTGAATGTACCTTGAAAAAAAACCCCAAAAATTTAGAGAATGATGAGTTGGAGATCTTGTATAAAGAAATGCACGCAGACTAGATAGGAAGCAGCAGGTGCCTAGAAAAAAGTGATATTACACAGTAAATAGTGGAAAAGGACACATGCATATAATTTTTGTTTTCCTTTCAAAGCTTCTATTCTTCCCTTGGTTTGTATTAAAATTGTGAATACGGCAAATAAGAAAATGTTGCACAGTAATGTTGATTCAGTAACACTTTATATCCTTATTAGCTGTGTACATTATAATTGAACTCTCTTACGTGTGACAGGCACAGGAATGCTAATTGAATACATTATGATAAATGCTGTTATGATGAATACCAAATTAATTTCTAGTGAATGAACATTTCCCATTTTCCCATTGATTCCATGGCATGTAAAGTCTTGATTTTTTAAAAATAGGATTTGAAGCAGTGACATGAGAGGCTTATTGTATTGTAACAGAATATGATCAGCTGGTGCTAAGTTATTCTCTGAGGCTTCATGACAATTTTGTTGACATTTTAAAACAAGGAGCAGGTAACGAAACTATTTTCCTAGAAACTGAAAGCAAATGAAGGATTATTCACTTGCATCCCTTGTAAAATTCACTAGACAGAGGTCCATGGACACTAACCAGCCATCACCAGGAAAAATGGGGATAACTGCTAAAGTAATAAGTCATTTTCGTTTTGCAAACCATGGCTCTGGAGTGATGGGAAAAGAGAAGTAAAAAGTTTTATTATTGTCATGCTTGGATTAAATGCTGCTCGAATAAACTAACAAAATGTTCACACTTTAAACACAAGCTTTGTTCTTTATTCAAGTAAGCAATGCTTCCACCAGGATTCTTAGCCTTCAGGTAGTATTTATTTGCAGGGAGCAGTTCTCATTAATACTACCTTGCTTGCACAGTAATTTGTTTTATAAGTGGCCCAACAGAAATAAATGGACCTACTCTGGGGAGTGTTTACCAATGACTGAAGAATTCAGCAGCCATGTCTCTGATGAAAAAAATATAAAACTAAAACCACATCTACTGTGCTTCTGGGGGACAGAAAGGGCCTGGAGAATGCAAGGCTAACACATGACATGCTTATGTAAGGTTATTTTTACTGTGTTTTCGTGAGCTACACTAAATGTCCTGTGAATCACATGCCTGTGGACTAGTTGATCTCTTCTGACATAGCTTGTATGAACTTCAAGAAAAAGAATACAGATTTGCTCCTGAGTTCAGTAACACCAAGCTGTTATTCCTTCTGCTTTACTTATCTTGGAATTAAACCTCTAAATTGGTATAAAAGATCATAGGGTTGGTCTGTTTACATTTAACACAAGAGTTTACATAAATAAAACAAAATGAGCAAGAGCAAGCAGGTTGCTAGCTAGGTATTCCATGAGAAACTGCTGTAAATTAGGAAGAAAGTCATGCTCCATAAATAACTGACTGACTGCAGAGAACAAGAATGCCACTCCTCATGGCAGCAGCTGAAATGTGTGGTGATAATGAGAGAGGAAAAAACTACTGGGGTTCTCAGGCGGAAAGAATGAAAGGTCAGACCTGGACACTTCTGTGCATTCCCCTTTCCTTCTCTCTCCCCTGAAGACTGCTCAGGGGTTGTCCTGGGGTACAAAACACTAAGGTGTGTGGGGGTGAAGGCAATTTTTGCCCATTTCCTTTGACACTGGGTGAATTTTGACTGCAAATGAAAGCAAGCACTTTGTGTTTCAGCCTGTGAGGTTTTCAAAGTGCAACATTTCTCTCTTTTTGCCCTCACTTCTCTTGATATGCTGCCTGAATTGCATCTCTACCATGATATTACTTTGATAGTTTTTCTGCTTTTCTCATTCTCCTAACATATTAAACTCTCTCTGAGAGTTTTTCCATCGTCCAAAATACTAATTTTCTGATGTTTTCCTTCCATGGCCAATAGAAAGCTATGAAAGGCCTCATATTAGGTTATTTTCTCCAAAGAACTGAGGGACATAAGGTCCTTCAAATAAAGTTGAAAATCATCCAAGCAGGAATGTTCACGACAAAGATGGGTCCGAGTGGGTCTGGAATTCAGTGAGTAGGCCAGATTAGGAAGTTCTTGATGGCTGGACTTGGGGATCTTTTCCCTTTCTTATTCCTGCCATCCTGCTTACACAGAAGGAAATCAATCTCATTTTAACTCCCTACAACAACTACCTAGTTCCATCACATAACACATATTGACTACAGACTGCGTCCTTTTAGGTACAGCACAAAAGGAACTAGTCTGAGGAAGCTGCAGTCTGAACAGCAGCACAGAGGGACAGACAGATGAGCAGACCTTACAGAACTCTTTTGCAAAGGGGGGGACTTGAGGTGCAAACATCTGTTCAAGGTCACCAAAGCTGTCTGCTGCTGAGCCAAACCTTACCCTTCCCTGACCTCGCCCAGAGTCTCATGCCTAAAAATCACCACTCTTTTCTTATGCCAAGTCCAGGCATTTTTCTAACAGGGTTAAATTTAATCTCTGATGTACACTGTGGTGTTTTGGGACTCTGCAGTTATGGGTGGGCCCTAGAGTATATGAAAGGTGCATACCCTGGGTAAATTTGGAAAGAGCAACATTTATTTATACACATGCCGACAAGTACTTGTAAACTTCCCCTGCAGAGTTATTTTTGTCTGCTAGCACAAATTTGTCAGCTGCAGAGAGGTATTTTGGTGAGCTGAGAGGAGGATGCTTTTCAGGGATGGAGCAGCACAGGCATGGACCAGAGGGCTTCCCACTCTGAGGGATTCTAGGGACAAGTGACTGCCCAGCATCAGCAGGGCTCCTCCCTCAGGTCTGCATTTGGGGCTGCTGCTCAGCAAATGCCAGCAGTGCAGCCCTGAGAGAAGCACAGGAATTCAAAGAATGGTGTTTTACTTCTTGCTGTAGTTTTGTTTTCATTGAGGGATGCAGTGATTAAAGGATCAGCAGAGCTACCCTGAAGTTTTGAGTTTTTGTATTGTACTCACTTCCCCAGAGAGTGTGCCCATGCCATTACAGGGGCCTATAAACACTTAACGAATTCTCTTAGGCTGTCTTCCACTTCTATGCCATGTGCTCTTACTGTGCTCTTTAACTTTGTAACATTATTTAAAATACCATTGGTTTGAATATTAAGTCTCCATTAATAATATTCATTTCATATTTCAGGTTTTTCTCTTAAAAGGTGATGGTGTTTCACTCTGTGAGGATCTTTTATGTCTCCAGGCAAACAAAAAGAGATCTAAGTAAAGCAGCCAGAAAAAGCTGAGATATTCTTTGCTGCACCTAATGGTGCTATTGGTTTGCTGATTTTTTTCCCAAGAAATGAGTAGCCAGCTCTGCTATCATGATTTGCAATATTGATTCAGATATTAGCAAGCCCATTAATCTCTAAATTCCATGCTATCATTTTTCCTGTTAGTTTACATAGAAGGAATTTAATATTAATGTTCCCACTTTCACTATGTCATACAGAAATTATGAGAAAGATTTTAACTTGGAATGTACAATAATATCCACTTAAACTTATTACTTCTTGTAAATAAGTGTTTTTGAAACCTTCTCTTCCGAGATGGTATTTTTCATCATTTCCTCTTGTGTGTCAATAATTTCTTGGTTAAATATGCTAAAAAAATATAAATTGCTTTTGAGAAAGGTGTGTTCCTATCTGCAAAATGAAGACCTTTTGCCTCCCAGGTTAAAAGTGTGAGGAGGAGGAGGTCACTCTATTTCTTTGAGCTCAGGAGTTATCATAGCTTTATGTGCAATTCATGAGCAAGCTCTAAGGAACCAAAAAAAACCCATTTTGTGCAGACAAGTGGCAAGAGATGGATGAAGATGAAGAATGAGCAGAAGCATAATTTGCCAGCACACCTGATGGCACAATGACACTGATGTCTCTCGGCTCATACATCACCCCAGGTGGAGCTCTATGTCACTTCATTTCTATCCAGTGCAAGGGAGAGAGTCTGTGAGGGATATTATGACTTTTTAAGTCACTATCTCTCTGCCAAGCTGCTTTGGGGGCAATGCAATTCCGTGCTTTTCTGCCTGTGGGCTTGATTTCAAACTGGCACTCCTGCATCCAGCTAGAGAGGTGATCAGTTAAGGATTACCATAATCAGATAAGTTAGTCCTGTATCTTGCCAGTCCTGTGCTGCTCCTGCAGCTTCACCTCTGCTGGAGTGGAGCCTGTGAGCCCCTGTGGCTAACACCACCCTGCTGAAATTTCTGTGATGCAGACAGGGAGGGTTCAGATTGCATGGCAGGGAAAATTTCTTCAGTGAAAGAACGGTCAAACGTTGAAACAGGCTGACGTTTCAAGTGGTGAAATCACCATCCCTGGAAGCGTTGCAATAACGTGTGGATGTGGTGCTCAGGAACGTGGCTCAGTGGTGGTACTGTTAGGTCGATGGTCAGCCTTGATGACCTTAGAGTGAGGAGTTCTTTTTTTTCTTGGTTGTTGTTGGACCCCACACAGCTGGGAACCTACTCCCTGGGCCCTTGAAGGAGGTTCCCTCTCACGAGTACTTTGCCAGGGAGGAAAAACGAGCAGGACTCACTGATTCTTGGTCTTCAGGGCTGTTGGTTATTTTTCTCTTATCTTAAGTTCAGTACGCTGTCTGCATGCCAGACTGAGCGTAGGAGAAGCAAGGCATAAAATGGACAAAAATGGCCTTGATACCCAAAACCAAGGTCTTTTTAAAGCTAATCAGCCCAATTACTTTCTAACACGTATCTTGTTTTTACTTTACTACCAACAACTTCTACTAATCTACACACGTAACACCTATGTTGCTACTATCCCTAGCCAATGACTTTGTGCCACAAAGTACTACAGTACTTTCAGTACTACAGAAAATGGAGTGGAATAAGAACAAGAAGGAGAGGAGACAGCACCCTAAATCCTCCATCTTGTCTCCCATTCACTCTCATACTAAAATCCTAAAACCCTAAATTCTTCACTCTGTGATAAACTCCTACTGCTACTGCTACTACATACCACTACCTAGTTCACACCTGTGTTCTCCAACTCATCCCAAAGCCTTGGCAATTTTTTCCCTGGGACAGAGGTTAAAAGCAGTTTCCTGCTGAGAGTCAGGGCTTCCTAAAACACACAGAAAAATTCCCTGTGCCTTGCATTCCGACATCAGAGGTCTTTTCCAGCCCTAACGACACTATGAAATACCTAGTGCCTCCTACAAGGTGTAAATTGAGATTTTCCCTCTGTATCACAAGGTGCAGATCCAGTCTGTTTTTCCAAATGTGGCAGATGAAAAACCTTGTCTAGACACTCTATGCAAAGCTGTTGACAGCCAAGAAGGGCAGGCTGAATTTCAGACGCTCTTAGAAGATCTTACATGTTTCCTATGGGTCTGACCTTGTGTTCCTTTCTCCCATAATTTTTTTTTTTTTGCTCCTAAGGGACCCATATGGAACTATGCCCAGGGACAACACACATGATTAAGAGCTGCAGGCTACATTTTTTTGTGATGTTACCAGTAGCCCATATGAACACATGTAAGAAAGGGAAAATCCTGATTTATATTGAGCATTGAATTTTCACAGTAAGTCAACAAATGTAAGTAGAGTCAGATCTCAATTACTTGCATTCTTGTTGACGTTGTCCAGAACATGCTTTTTTTCCACCTTGCAAAAATCCAAAAGGCATTCAGTTTTCAACATCTTTAGGCTTTGTTATGACATAATGGTTTAGTTTTGTAACAAGAAGATGAAATATTGATTGTCATGGAATTGACTGTCAAACTGAACTTTGTGGGGTTTGGTTTTTTTACAAATTAAAGCTGTCTTCTCATTTTCAGCTGTGCATACAATATCTGTGTTCTGAGAAATGCATGGTTTGGAAAGTCTGTGTACTGTGACAAGAAAAAGACTGTTCCTATTTACTGTGATTAAATTTAGGACTAAAAAGCTACAAGTGAAAGCTGCATGGGACAGGTGGCTCCTCTGTAATACCAGCTATTTCTTCTACATTTGATGTCTTGACACTAAAAAAAAATACCAAAAAAATTAGAATTAAGTGTAGTTTTAAATGAATCTAAACATATTACAAACTACAACAGCATTGATTATGTGATCCATTATGCTGCAAATCTCTAATATTAATAAATAGTCTCTGTTAAATATCTGACAAATGCAGTCACGTGGGTAGCTCTTGGTATTAATCATGGATAGTTCTCTAGCACTATACCATGATTTTCCAAAGCAGGTTTCTTGGGAAGATAAAATAAACAAAAAAGAACATATGGCAATCCTCTCAAAAACCTGCACTTAACAATCACCAGATGAAAGGCATCTTTAGGGAAGAGGACACTGAAAAACAGTGGTTTATTGCATATCATACACTTGAGCCATCTCAGCTTTTTCACAGTAGGAAATTTGATCTGGAGCATATGGTAAAGTCACATGCAAAAGCATGATGGACTTAAAATGGCAGTTCCTAATTAGCACCTTATTAGTGTTCAGGTCGTGGCAGTGTTAGCAGCAGCATGAAATCTATGGCCTAGATTTTTGCATTTAGAACAGAATTACACCAGTTTAAATGCATTTTGCAAAATTTGGATTGATTTTAATGACAGCAGAGGATAGCATAGATCTTCTACAATGCAAAATTACATTACGCTTTTGAAATCCTTGAACTTTTGGGCAACTGCACACTAAACAAAAATCTCTGTTTATACACTACAAATGTTCCACAGGCTGCACTTGCTTTTTCCACATGCAATTTTCAGACAAAATACATAAACTTGCCAGAAGTTTGCCAAAGATAATTGCAGCGCTGTTGTAAAGAGTTCTCTGCAAGCAATCTGTATTTAGTTTACACAAAGTAACTGTTAGTGAGTAAAACAGGAAAATTACTTCTAGTTAGATGCGTGAAAGAGTTGTTTTTTAATATTGACTTTATCAAAGCAAATATTAAGTTACTTGTGATTTGGGTCTGTCATATGTACATGTACAGACTAAGAATTATGGGATGAGTAGGGATGGAGAAAAAGCTATTACCTTACAGAAAGTGCCCTGAAAGAAACCAGAAATGTAGCCTTACAACCAAAAATGCTTGGTTTGCCTGAATGGTTTGCCTGCTAGACATGTCTGGGCTGCTCATCTAAGCCATCCCACAAGGTATATTCTACCTTTCCATTTGACATTTAAACAAAATATAAGAAAATCACTGTTGACAAAATTGTTGTAAACAATGGCAGTGAGAGATCAGTCTGCCCAGCAGCAGGCAACAAGAACCTTCTTGGTTCTTGTTAAGGTGTATTTTTTTTTTTTTTTAATTTAGCAACCACATTGGAAGACTGGTTCTACCAGGAAAAGTACATTCTTGCTAAGTGAAACCATTACACACACACTTCCAAACACACTAACTCTTTTGGGGGGTTGCCTGTCTATTTAAGCCTAAGCCCCCCAACTATTTAGCACTCTTTTACTTAGACAGAATGTCTGAAAGTTCCTTAAATCAATAAATTTAGGGAATATGAGCACTTCTAGCACAAGCTATTGCCTAAAATGGCAGCTTGAGTAAGCAAAGTGAGTGTTATACAGATGAAATTATTAAAACAAAATTTTAAAAAAGGTCTTATTACATTTAGAGGTTTGAGTATTTACCAAAAATTAACACAGAGGCTGCATGATTTTTCATTAGTTTCACTAAAAAGTAGTGTACCTAAGCAAATTAGTTAAAGCTGTTTAGAGAATTAAATATGACTGCAGGAAGATAATTTTAGTGTGTAATCTCACACAGTCATGCCAAGCTAATTTTATTCTCCCTTTTCCCTTTTTAACTCAATGCATTTATATAAAGCCATGATAACTTGCTTTCCCTCTTTATAAATATATATGTATATATGGAGACTGATATATATATTTATGTATATAGTGTATATATATACATGTACAAATATTTATAAAGATATGCACCATCATCTGTAAGACTAAAATATAAAAAAAATCTCAACTATACATGCTTACTGGGAGAGAGGAAACAAAAATAAAAGCCAGATTAAACTGTGGATTTGTTTCTTTTGAGTGCTGTGTATTTGGTAACACCTCTAACTTTCCACCAGTGCGTTTTACCATATTTAGGGAGTAAACCAAAAGAAATCAGTTACGTGTTCTAACTCAGATCATCGTCAAACATACATTGATATGTCTCCATTTGAGTAACTTGCATTTCATATACTTGTGCTATGACAGAAGTTCAAGTGTGTTTTGTTTTTAATTTCAAGGCCTTGTAATGGTAAACATTGCCTCTATGCGATATGGGAGGACTAATCCATGCCCTGTGAGTGGGAAAGAAATGAACTGTAATTTCTTTTAATGGGCCTTCTCAATTTTCAGACCCAGCAATTATCAGACATGTGATCAGAAAAGAAGAAGAAGATATAACAAATAGTATTTCTTAAAAATTATTTTAATATAATTTTTTTCAGGTAACAGTAGTTGAAAATAAAAATATTTACTCTTCTTTAATGGAAGACTTACCTGAGGTTTTTTTTTTTATTTTTATTTTTTAGTTTACTTCCACACCTCCAAAATAAGAATCATCACTTCTGGTATCATCATGAGAACATAATAGTATAGGAACCATAAAGACAAAAATATGTCTGAGGACCTAGTCATTAAATGATCATTACTTTCTTGCTAAATAAGGGGATAGTGACTTTGTAAGCTACAGGATAAGAGCATGCAATACCTTAGCAGGCTGTACAAAGGAAGAAACTATCAACAGAAAACTTCATTGCACAGCATAGTCTACACATTTTGATGTTTCTTTCTGATGAACTTGTAGAAAAAAGTTTTATTATTTAGTCATTTAGAAACCATTGCTGCCACAAGGAGGAAATAGTTCGATCAGCCTTCGTAAGAAAAAGATAGTATTGCAGCTTTACTGCTAATAGTGATACCCTGCTATTTACTTAATGCTTTTTTATATAGAAAAAACTTTTGTCTGTGTGTTATCAAGAGTTGTTATTCTCAGAAAGTGAATATAGAGCTTCATGGGCATTTACCCTTGGAGACTGGCTGCTTTATAGCATTTAGTCAGAGTAGCAACAAAACTGCATTTGGGGCTGCACTTGCAGTATCTACAGGCACAGCAAAACAAGTTAAGGACAAACTAACATGGACAGCTTCACCCTCTGCTCTGGGTTTTTTCTTTCTGTTGTTGAACGAAGCCAAATGCAGAGCCCTTTTTGAATGTTTTGGTTAGATTGAGAACATTTGAGTTGTAATGGTTAACTTAATTTGCACAATAACCCTTTGCACAACCAAGTTCTTTGCTGTCCATTTATCCCTGCAGTCGGTGCGTGTGCATGCACTCAGGTGGGTGTGGGCTCACCAGGCTGTACAGCCACGAGAAACAAGGACTGAGAGGCCACAGCCACCTGCAGGAGAGTGCCTTAACAGGGTACAACCTGCAGGTGCCTCCCAGCAGCTTGTGATGCCCTCTCCTGTTTTCTACACACTGTTTTTCCTGGCCTGCCTCCTGCGGGGCTGCATGACTGGCGAGGGGGTAGCTGTGGGGTAGGAGGGACAACACTTGCTCTGCCAGGGGCAGTGGGCTTAAAATCACCCCGGGATAGCAGCCTGAGAGTCACAGGACAGGCCTTTCATCCTTTCTTTGATTAGAGGTTTGGCTTCCATACACCCAGCCTCAATGTTTTTTATAATATGAAGTGACAGCTTTGAGAATTTTTTTTTCTAAAGTTGATGTTGTTGGGGATGGAGAATTCAGTTGCAGCGTGCAGATGATGCCCTTAAACTGTTCCTGTGATGTCCTTGAAGAGTTTGTCGAGGAGGTTAAACTTAATTAAATATAAAGAATTAGATTATAAATATGTGAGGAATCTGCTGAATTAATTTTCTTCCAGAAAAAGTATGTTTTCTTCTAAAATAACTCTTTATGTTTGGTACATACACATCTTAGCAGTGGACTAGGTAAAGTAAAAGAATACTGGCTGCTCCTGGAACAAGCCATCACTATAAGGGAAAGAGTAGCAGTCCTCAGCACAACATGAGGAAAATAAGAAAACAAACAGGCTGTAGTGATAGGTGATTTCAATTTCCCAGTATGAACTGGGAAAACTGAAAAGCATGGCACAATGAAAAATAAAATTATAGAAGAAATAAAGAGTTATTGACCTGTGGTGTCAAAGTACTAATAGGACTTGTCCTTTCCAATCCCAGCAAAAATGTGCAGTTAGTAGATTAGAAACAGCAAAGCCACTTGGTTCAAGTGACCCCGTGATTAAATTCAATATAACTTAGAACACTAAGCCAAATAGATCAAAACCACAATATGAACTCTCAAAGGTCTAGATGGAAAAAAAATTGGAAATTGGAGAAGAGAAACAATAATGGAAGGTGTTTCTAGTGATGAATTAAGTTTTTTTCTAGCATTGCCATGATGCAGATTTCTTGGGGAAGGAAGATATGAATGTGGGGAATTAATCCTTACCATTGTACTTTCTGTGAACTTTATATTAGATCAATGTGTTATATTACTGAATCCCTGCAAAAGTTATTGTGCAAGATCCATAGTTACAGCTTTACCTGAGAGAGTGGGGACAAATATCACTGTCTATTTATATCCATTTGCTAATCACAGGAGGGTTGCTTGGGTTGCGGCTGTTCCTCCATAAATGATGTAACCTCAGTCCTAGACTACAGTAATGGAAAGCCTTTGTAAAAGTTTATATTTTACTGTTCTGTCATTGCAGAAAAAGATAAGCATCTAGGAATCACACTGGAGAGCTCCTAGACATGCACTGAACATGGTCATGCAGATGTGGAATTAATGCACTTGTGCTATGTCTCTTCTAAAATATCAGTGTAGACACTTGACCCATCTTTGGTTAGATTTTAAATTTAGTACACCTCCTGGTTCTGTCTCATTAAAAAAGTGCAAACTGGAAATAGGAAGGAAAGAAAAAGTATATATTTTTCAAAGAATATATCAGAAATGGTGAAAATACTCAGATGTGACAAGAACAAGGTAATATAGGCAAATCTTGGGAGACGATTTATGCTGATTCTGGTAGAGCCTTTCCTTGTATTTCAAGGAAAGAGATGGAAAAAACCCACCTCATTGCTATGAGGATTGGTGCTAAAGCTGCAGTTCTGTGCCCTTTGTTGGACAGGCTGTATTTGTGTTTGTTCAAGCTTCAGTCTGCTCCTCCGGACACACTGATTATTCATTTAACCTTGCAACAGTATTTTCTTTGAGCAGTATACAGAGTATTCCACTTGCACTCTCTCGCCTAATTTTTACGCTTCAATGATCATTTGTGTAAGTAGAAAACATCACAGAGATGTAGAAATCATAAAACCCTCCCTCACCAAGAAGCCGGTATATTTTTAACACTTAAATTCTCTCTAAAGAGGTCTTAAGTGCTAAAAAACTGCTAAAATTTGCATTTTATGCAAATTTTGGAACTTAATCTCAAAAAATGTCTCCAGGGGATCAGAGACTCTCCTATGGCTTCTCCAACATTTCAATGAGTGTGGGCTGTGGCTCTCTTTGTGTCTTAGGTTGCAATTTCAAACCTAGACACTTTGATTTTTTAAAAAAATATTTTTAAGTACTTTTTTTACCAGAAAACAGTCTCTTGTCTTACTTTGTATTATATTTTTTTCTTCCATCCACATTACTTAGAACCCAGTAACTTCCATTTTCTCAGTACAGTGTTAGAGTCAATGCCCATAAAATGGAAAGAGAAGGGAGGAGTTAACATTTAGGAATTGAGAGGAAATCTATCTTTATACACTAGAATATAATGAAAAATTCTGACAATATCAAATATTATGACATTTTATGAAAAGAAAACGTTCACCTCATTTCTAAACTTTTCTCATCAGACATTTCAAAATATTTTTTAAAATAGTTTGAAAAATAAATGGAATAGAAAAAGCACTTCATTGAAAAACTCAGAGTATATAAACCTAGTATTTGATTAGTTGAGCATAAGGGTGTAAACTGGGATCTCCTGATTCTTGATAAAGGCCTTGCAGGAAAGGTTATTGCCCAGGCTGGATTGGTTCTCCTTTTCACTGACCAGAAATGCTGTTCAGCACCCACAAAGGGTTGTGGGTCAAAAGTGCTGGAGGACAGCTTTGTGTAAATCTATTTTTCATACTGGAGTTTTCAGAGCAGCCTTTTAGAGCTAGCTCTGCTCATTCTGTTGTAACTATAGGTTATGGCAGAGCAATGTATGTCTGAAACTTCCTTTTTTATTGCCAAAATAAATATCTGAGTTTAAAAAAAGAAGAATCTGCTTCAAATACCGTCTTGGGGATTGTGGCAAGTGTTGGTAAGGATGTACCTGACAGAGCATTTGTTCCGTAGCTCAGAGACATAACGAGGTTGAGAGGCACTCCACTTGTTCAGTTTGTGGACTAACATCCAGATCAGCTAAAGGATGACATTTTTGGAGTGCTACATCTGCAGACCACATTAAACATATGTAATGCCATATGGTCACCAAGTGGTTCCGGACTTTGTATTTATTAGGTAAGCTACCAGAGCTAATATTAGGTATGAAGCAGTTTATATGCCATCAAAAAAGAAAAGAACCCAAAATATTAGAAATAAGATGAAAACTCAAAGAAATGCCCCCTGTCTTATTACTGGTTTTGTACAGAGGTGTGCAATGGCAATAATGAATCCTGTGGAGACAGCCAGATTATAGTCCATCCTGAAGGAATCATGCACCCAGGTATGTTTGGTTGGCCCTCATATTTTCAGGTATGCCTTTTATCAGCAATTCCTCATGCCAGGCAATGTACCAATATCTTGTACTTGCAAAGGGGTAAAGCTGGCAGCTTTATTCAGCACTTAGTTTTACATCTGTTGTATCCAGCTGTGGTCCTGTTATTCAAAAAGTTCATTTATCTTCACTTCTTCCTTCCCAGTCTTGCCCCCCTCCCCTTTAATCTACAGTCTCTCTTGAGTTACCCTCATGTCCTCAGCTATAAACATGGATATCCTAGATATCCCTCAAGTCAGGGAAAGAGGGATGCTATTAATCTCACCAGACCCATCACCTTTAGCCATAGCAGTGCTAAATTCATGCCTAACCTCTCTGTCAGCACGCTAGAAAGCACCATGAGGCAGCACCAGGAGTTTGTATTTGAGTTCGTTTTAAAGGCCAGGATGTATTCTGACATTGCTAAGCACCGCTTTTTCCTAGACATTGACCACAGGACCTGCCCTGACACTACAACATGAGATGTCATGCTCAGGGAGGCTGTGGTCTCAGGCACTGCTGCAGGGCTTACAGGTGTCTGCTCTGAGCCTGAAAAGTGTCAGGCCAAAACAGTCTCTTAAAGATTCCCAGTAAAGGACTTCAAATTACCAATTTCTGCTTCTGTTCCTCTTTCAGCAAATGCCACAACATATAATGCACACGCCTGTCCCCGACCCCAAGAAGGATACAACTATCCTTCATAATGCCTTACCCTCTGTGCTGAAATATCTAATTATCTTCTTCTCGCTCTCTCTTTCTCTGTTTTTATTTTATGGACAGAAACCAGTATGAGTTGTTCTTAATAACAAACTTAGCTACCTGTGGCAGGTGCTGGATGCTTCAGTTGTCTATGTATAGGTACCTATGTATAGGGGCTAAATTCAGGTGAAAGTAGGGTATTTCTCTTTCATAAACAACTGAAATCAGCTCTGTGCCAACTTTAGAATGAGAAATCTGGCCATAAATTCAATATAATCCACTGTGCACATCTATCTACTCCAAAACACCGGAGAATGCCATTACAACTTTGAGACTTCTAATTTCGCCGTTTAATTTCAAAAAAGGCCATGAACCAAAATAATTTCCAGAATCCTAGATTGTTAAAGGTTTTTTCTGAGATAGGATGGAAAATTTCTGGTTTGTTTGGCTTTTTGAATCTCAGAATTATTTACGAAAGGTTTTCTTGTGTCTATGATGATCCATGGGAATTAACTGCGTTCAAAGAACTCTACAGTTACAGGGCTAGACACTGGTTTTGATTATTAAAAAATATTTGTAATTGTTAATTTTTGCCTAAATACGGATAGCTTCTCATTAAATCAGTGCTTTATCATTTATCCAGGTTACTTGTTTCAAATTCTGTGATTTTTGCATAGTAATTAAAAAGTAGTGTATTCTTTGGTTTTGACAATCTTGAGTTATCACTGCAAGAAGCACATGTTCAGCCAATGGAACTTATATGTATTTGAATTAGGACTCAACTGACACTTAAAACACACTTATTAAAATACAAATAACATATAAATAGCAACATTATTCAGTATAGCTGGACACAGTCTGTGTTGTATTGATTGACATTTTCCTTGAGCAAGAACTGTTTTGGAAAACCTGAGATTGGTGTGTTTTGTTTGCTTCATTTCAAAGAAAATTATTTTGATTAGAGCTGGCCAAAAATCACAATTTCTATCTACTGGGAAATTTTTGTATTCCATCATTCCATTTTGTTTTTTTTTTTCCCAAATCTGGTTAAACTTGAAAGACTGAAATTTCACACGATTTGTTATCAAGTGCCTGGAAAAAAAATGTGGAAAAGACATATTTTCTTTGTGATTTCAGTATTAAATTGCATTTTCTATGCTACTGATTTGCCTCAATGAGTTGCAGCTCAAAAATCTCATGGAATCATTCTCCCTTCGTGTCTCCCTGAACTGACAGCATCTCCCTAGGTGCAACCTGCATGAACTAGAGTAGAGAATTCTCTAAGGGAAACTTTGATGGACAAGGCCATGGGGGACAAAATGCAATAAAATAAAGAAAGGAGTTTTCTTCAGGACATGGCAGGGAGAACACCTTGGAGTGACTTGCTGTTTAAATGAAATAACAGGGAAGGAAGCAAACATCATTCCAACATAAAGAAGTAGAACTTGCTGGAAAAAACCCAAACCAACTAGTTTCTGCAAGTGATACAACTTAAAAAAAAATAATAATGGCAGAGTAGAGGAGAATGATGGCATTGCAGTGGTTTGTCTTTTGTTCCTGTTTGTAATTTTTCTGGTCACTATGATATGCTGACACATGAGTTTGGAATGTTTATATTAGATGATTATGGATGTTTTGATTGAGTAGTTATGAGGCTGGATTTTTCTGACCTCTGCAAGTATAACAAGATATTTATAAGATCACTGCAACCCCCAATGATGTTATTAATGTAGGTATGTTATACACACAAGTGAATTATAGTCCAATAAATAGGATAGAATTCAGTGTAAAACAAATGCTTTATAGCTTTGAATGCATATATGAATTAATACATGGATGTGTTTTTGAAATGGAAGGCTTTAAAATGCATTCTTCACTTCTTTCCCTGATACACTGGTTTCATCATCAATTACCACCATATCCTCCCGCGCCAGGGAGACTGTGCAGATGAAAATCCTAACTTTTGCTTTGTGTCAGGGAGAGAGGCAGTAGCTGTTACAAGTGACTGTGGGTTTTTTCTGCTGAAGAATAGATTTCAGTGGAAAATTCCTGTCCAGCTCTAGCATTTTTTGGTCACTATGCACAGTAGTTTCCTGGGAGGCACAACCAGCACGTGTGAAGCCTCAGCGAAGCCTGGGTGCAGAGAGAGCTTCCAGTGCCCTCAGCTTTGCCCAGCTGGGAAGCAGCTTCAGGACACACTAATTAGCTCCAGCAAAGGAGTCCACTAGGATTTCTAGTCTCACTTCAGGTTTCCCTTCACTTTAATTTGATATTAAGTATCTAAGGAAAACACATCCTTTAAGCTATACTCGGTGAGCAAAAGGTCTATTCAGAAGCTCAGGAGTTTTTTTCCTGAAGACTTTAATAGATTACAATAGAGAGTTATTCATACACCTCTTTATTAGCTTATTTGTCAAGCTTTTTTTTTTTTTTTTGGTAAAATTAATTCTAATTTTCTGGAGAGTTTTGTGCATGCTGACAAATGCTTAACACAAGCACAAAACATCAGATTAGTCACATGCCTAAAATTACATCTGTCCTTAAATACTGTGCTTGTTGGACACGTGAGATATTCCAGGAATGAAGTGCCCATGCTCTGACTATGCTAAAATACCTAATTTCAGAACTCATGCCTTGCCCATCTCTCCTTTGTTATTGATTCATGTTAGACAATAAATGCATGGCAGGATAAAGGCGGCGCAGCGAGCAGCTAATCCCCAGCTCCAGGTGCTTTCAGGACGGTGGCAAAGCCCCTTGCCGTGGCCAGGGAGCCAGGGAAGAGCAGCACCAGATGGCCCTGCAGGCAGTGGCGTGGAGCCAGTGGCAGCTCCACCAGGCAGAGCTGGTTTCATCCTACACAGCTAAAAACTCTGTTCCTGGGAAGTGCCATGCCATGGGAGTTCAGAGCATTGGCTCGGGAGCGCCGTGGGGCTCAGGGCAAGGAGTAGAGTGCCAAGGGACATGGAGGCAGTTCCATGGCTGTGCAAAGCACCAGCTCGGGTCAGCTGAGGACAGATCTGAACCATGGCTTGAAAGCCCTGCTTGATTCCTGCTGAGTCTACCGAGCCATTTAGATCCCTGTAATATGTCTATAACCTTGGAGTTTTCATTAACCAGACTATTTCAGTCCCCCAGTATGGCAGAGCTGACTGTAGCTAGCAGGGCTGGACTACTTGCAAATATTTCAACTGTATGACCCCTTTTCTTAAGTGATTTGTCTTGTGCCTTTGCACTTGACTAATTTCATGTTCCTGATAGTTGTTCCATTTAATATTCTATTTGTATTTTCCATTCTGTTTCTACCAAGATGTGCACCTTCACCAACATTACTGTTAATGACTTTCTCTTCTTTCCATCAATAAAACACATATTCTCTGGAGTGACAGTAAGTTCATCTGTTAGAAAATGCATTACTGTTAATAAGACAACACAAATAAGGGAGAAAATTAATTCAGCCTGGCAATGGTAGCATCATTTTAGTTCTGCCACTTCTGTGTATGTTGGGAAAGAGGAGTAGGCTCTCTCTTCCTTCCATTTTCAACAGAGGTTTTGTGGTTCAGTTGCTAGAACAAGAAGGGTAATTTCTTTCTGTAGTATCTATTTACAAAATGAGTCAAAAGCAGAAATAACAGATAATGGAAGTATTTTGATAGGCAACAGGAAATACAGAGTGTGAGATGAGAGGGTGGGGTTTATCTTCTGGTAGCTGATTTCATGGACAGCTTTGCCTACTCAGGATGTCCATCTCTATCTCTTATCATGGAACAAAAGCATTATTTATGATAAAAGTTTCCCCATGTGCAGGATCACTGCAGAAGTTGATATCTCAGCAATCCTGGGGTATGGTTGTACACCTGACTGATGAAGCATGTTTGTCAATGGCCAGCCTGCATCAGCGTGGTGTGGAATTACATCCCAAGCACACAATTCTAGCATGGTTTTGTGGGCTACAGATGTTGGCCTTTGACAACTAACCTGGCTCTTACAGGACAAAATGAAAAATTTCATGGCACATTTTGTTTTCTTTGTGCTTTGTGGTGAATGATACATGAGCCTGTAATCTTTTTTATAGTCAAAACTGCTACTGTGCTTATTTATGGGCAGCATAACCTGAGCAAAATAGCCTATTGTCTGTGTTCCCTCTTTTGGACAAAAGCCTCAAAATCCACAGAAGTGTTTATTAGTCATATAAATCCCCAGCTTTTACAAAGTTCGTTTAATAATACTAATTCACTAATTTACATATATGACAAAGAAAGTGGCCTAATGATTAGCCAACAGACAGTGGGCTGAGTAGGAGACAATGCCCCTCCCACGGTGCAGTGCAGAATGCAGTCTCCAAAGACTTTCATGCTTGGGGTAAGGTTGATTGTTGGGTGAGGTGGATTTTTTTCCCTGCTTCTGTGCCAGCTCTGCTTTTTCCACCTCTCTGCAGCAACAAATGACTGTGCACACGGCTGGGTGTGAAAGTAGAAATAATAGGTTTTGTCAGCTTGAATTTTCAATCTTTTTTTTTTTTTTTTCCCTAGGAAAAACTGCATATTTTTCTTGGTGTAAAGTTATTCCCACAAAAGAGCTGCAGTCTCTGGTGTGTGTGCACATGTGTGGGAATTGAGAGGTAATAAAGTGCTGGGCAGTCACTGATGGTTTTTTTTTAGAAGCAACCAAACAATACTGGCCAGTCAGATTGCTGGCTGGAGTGTTTGAGTGGGAAATGGATCCTCAAAGGGTGCTTGCTGCCAAGGCTCTTTGATGTCTGTGGTCTTCAGCCTTGGCCATTTTTGGTCCTTTTCCCTGCAAGATGGCCACCACTAAGTTAGGACACTTTCAAAATGTAATAATGATTAAACTGGTTACTACATGGCGATGAATAAACACCTCTGGCTATCTCTGTATTCCAATAATAATAAAGAAAAATAGATCTTCCCTACTCTGACAATGACTCAAGGTCATATTATAATATCCTTGATGATTTTTGCCTCTTGACATAGATATCCTCAGTAGACACAAACATAGGTAGCAAAAGAAAAAAAAAAAAGAAAAAAACCCTCTTATGCCTGTAACACCTTTAAACCAGAAAAAAATTGCAATAGAACACTGAATCTGGAGACTGAACATGATAGATCCCTAAAATATTGAACATAAATATGATAATGTGTAAAAGAATATAAAAAGATAAGATTAAAAAGCTCATTTGACTACATGCATGAGGAAGAAAGACTACATCAATATTTTACTTATTAGTCTTACATAAAAAGTATTGACTTACAACTAGCCTGTGTAAAAAGAGCATAATTTTGTTTAAGTACATGCTTTCAGATGTTAATATAATCACTTGCCATATGTTTCTACAATGATAATTATAAAAAGGACCTTTTAGTGCCTGAGATTTTGCCTAGAAATTGAGCCAACTCCTATAATTCCTCAAGTATGTGCCTTCTCTGGGGACATTAAGTTTCAATCCTGCTGGGTTTTGTTAAATAAAATTCCTATTCAAAAAGTTTTTCTAATTAATTCCTGACCCCCCCAAAAGGAATTCCCCCTTGTCCAAGACATATCCAAGGTAAAAGAAATATCTTTTAGAAGTACTGTAATAACTCTCTGAAGCTGCAAATGTGTATACGATACACCTGAAAATGTGTATACTAAATGATATTAAACCAATTGGCTTTCAGAATGTGGCTGACCACAAGATAAGTGCTTGTATGAGCATTAAAGCTGGTTGTATGCTCACTTACCTTCCTCAAGAGATATTACTCATGAAATTTGAAATCAACATAAAATGTTGGAAATGTTTTTGGTACAAATTTCATATTGCCTAAAAGAGTCAACATGTGTCTTCCCTTGAGTAGTATAGGTATGACTACAGTCTTCCCTGGGCTCTGGATCACAACTATAAACAAATAATTAAACGTTCCAGGAGCATAGCTTTCTTCCACCAATGGTCAATTTATGCAAGAGGACATGGAAGCTGTTTGAGGAAGGGGTATTCTCCATCTCATGTGCTTAGAAAGAATTGGAAAAATCACTCATACTACTTTTTAATTAGTACCTACTGTCTCAATTATGCTTTCTTCTTTAATTTTTAAGACATTTGCTTAAATATATATGTGCATATATAGGCTTACGTCTGGGCAAATGATGACAAATAATTTCTATACAAGTACAGAAGAGCTCCAGATGGTGTAAGAGTGTACACAAACAATGCTTGTAGAAATCCTGCCATTAAAATGCATAGAATAGTAGAATTTTCTGAGTTGGAAGAGACCCATTGATATCACTGAGTCCAACTCCTCGCCCTGCACAGGAGACCCCCAAGAATTACACCATGTACTTGAGAGCATTGTCCAAACACTTCTTGCACTCTGTCAGGCTGGTGCTGTGACCACTGCCCTGGGGAGCCTGTTCCAGTGCCCAGCCACCCTCTGGGTGAAGAACCTTTTCCTGATATCCAGCCTAAACCTTCCCTCACACAGCTTCAGGCTGTGCTCTCAGGTGCTGCCACTGATCATCAGAGAGATGAGATTGGAGCCTGCTCCTCCTCTTCCCCTCACAAGGGTGTTGTACCTGCACTGAGGTCTCACCTCAGTCTCCTCTTCTCCAGGCTGAACAGAACAAATCACCTCAGCTGCTCCTCATAAGGTTCCCTCTCTAGATTTACAAGGCTGATCTTTTTTCCAGTTCTCGATTTGGACACACAGACCCCTCAGCTACAGTGGGGATTTGGTCCCTAGAATACACACAAGTAGTATGTGGTTAATTCCTAGGGATTTTGAGTCTAGGTATGAGGCTTCTGGCTTGCCCTGAACGTGGAAGGTGCTGTGTCAGTGTGCTGCCATCCAAAAAGGTGCACATGGTCCAATGGGTTGACCCCATTAGCTGGAAAGTCAAGTTTTGCTGTTATGTCCTTCATGTGCTTTCACAGGTGAGCAGATGCCTGTTTCACATACCTGATCAATCACCCTTGTCTATGTTTTAATTTGTTCCTTAAACTGGATATTTTAGCAAATGGTAGAGAGAGAAGGTCTTGGGGTGAGTTCCTGTGCAGACACAAATAATTTGGCCCCAGATACATGGTGAAGTTGAATGGGCTAAGTTAATGTTTTGGAAAGTGTTTCACGTTGACTGAATGCTGCTTTAAACCTTTTGCTAAAGTTCTCTGATTCTCTAAAGTGGCCAGTAAAGTATTTTTTGTTACTTTATTGAGAATATCTCGCCAGTATTTGTCCCGTGCGTCTAACTCAGACTACATGAACAACTGTAAGCTCTTTTACAAGTCTTGTCAAGAGAGTTTTTTTGAGCCTTACAGAGAGTTTCACATTCACATTACTAACTGGGGTTTGTTTTACTTGGTACTTGAGCAGAAGGAACCTCTGTCATCCAACATGCCAAATAGAAATAGAGGGCACCACAGAAAAAACTCTGTCTGCCCTAGTTAAAACAAATACTGGGAAAAAATTAATTTGCAGGAAGACCTTAATGAAGATTAGTGAGAGCTGGAGGCAGTGGTTGAACAATCTGCAGTCCTCAGTGTTACTATTTGTCCCATGTCTGTTTCTGAGGACAGTGAAGACTTCGTGCCTTCAAACTGATTAAATCCTCACAAATGAAATCAGACTACAATCTCAGCAGGCTGCAGGAGTTGTCTAAGATGTGGATGAAGCAGAACTCATTTGAGATTGCTTGGCTCTGAGTGGCTGTTGAGCAGCAAAATGCTTGTAAGTCGTTGAACAATCACTGATGTGATAAATTCCTAAAGAACTCTTTTAAAGAATTAATTTTCATATTTTTACTACTCCAGTTACATTGAAATTTATATACAAGTGAGTTATGTCTGCTGTGGGAAACAGCTTTAAAATTTCTTGTCATTTTTGCATTTAAATTCCTAACCATAACATTACATTAATGTAGTTGCATAGAATATTAAACTGATTTACAGGTATTAATACTAGATACAATATGCACTCTTTAGCATGTAAATATCTTAATGCAGTAACGAAATGCATATTGGAAAATATTATTCACATTCTTGGTACAATATTAGCTTTCTGCATTAATTCCTGATGGCTTATAATCATTATAGCACAATGACTTGAATGGAATTCTTTAATTTATAAAAGTGTAAATGAACTCTGACTCGATTGCTGGATTGTATTGTCACAGTACATCTATTAATATAGAGTGCAGTGAGTGAACCCTTATAAAACCACTTACAAAATAGCTACCCCTGGCAAATGTGTTGAATTGAAATTATGAATGCTTCATAAAAAAAAAAAACTGTTGTGGTCTTGTGAGCTAGAATAAAAAAACTCCCAAACCTTAACCTTAAAAAAAAAAATAAAAAGTGCAGTTCTAAAGTTCTAACACAATTAGGTATTTACCAAAAGTATTGCATCTGAGTATCAGTAGGAGCATAAATGAACTGTTCAAAGGCAGTCCCTTTGAAGGCATTCCCTGTTGGCTGTCTGTAAATCTGCCATCTTTGTGCTTAGGTCCCTAAAAGGACAGAAGGTTATGATGTGGCAGTGCCAGCACCAGTGAAAAACAAACCAAGCAGAGAATAAGGCAGTCAAAAACTTTATATACCAAATATCCCATGTGGTTCTACTAGACCTCCATTCTAACTGTGGTCACCTGGCTTCTCTTCCATGTTGTGATAAGGATGTGGATATGATCTTAAATAAAGCCTATCACCTCAGATATTCCATCCCTCCTCCCCCCCACATCATTTCTTTCCCTTTTTCCTCAAAAAAAAAAAAAAAAAAAAATTGGGATTCTTCAGGGAAGAATCTTTGTGTCAGCTTCCACCTTGCCCTGATCTGGGCTGAACCTCTGAGTGCTGCTGTGACCCAAACCATTCTCTAATCCAGCATTTCTACCATGGGAAATCCTTTAGGGAGAAAATGCTGCATTTACAGCAATTACAGAGAATATTTCTCTTCTCCAAAACAACAATTCACCTACCATGAGAGTAGTATGCACTTCCACCACGAATGCAGTTGGTAAATGCTATCAAAAATTGATTATGACTTTTGCTGAAATTTCCCATGCTAATGCACCTTTTATGCAAAACAATCACTAGAATATATTTTTCTAAATGTGTTTTCCTTATGCAGAGAGTGTTAATGGAAACACATTCTATACTGCAAAAGGTTTACTCTTTGTTTCTAAAAACAGCTTCTTTAACACAGATCTCTTTAATATGTTGTAAATACAAACTCTTTACAATACATTGTAAAATATTTTTCTGCTGCAGTACTCTTCAATGGAACTGTCCATATATACTGCACTGATTGTTTTCTATTACAACACATTAAACAAATCCTGTTTAAAACCAATATTTAGATCAGAATTTATATGAACTGTTTTAGCTAAGCACATTTTAAACACAATCAACTTTATATAGAAAGAAATGTTTAAGGTACTTGTTAATTCACTGTACAGCGACATTTTTCACTTTCAGTGGAAAAAGTGGGGAAATAAGGGTAATTCAAGTAAGTTTTTAGGGCAGTCACATTAAAATATGCTTTGCTTTCAGGTAAAATTGTTCTCAAACTAAGTTATATAGAATGGCCTCTGTAATCTTTCTTCTCTATCCTTGGGTTAGGAGACTTCACTACTACTGCCCTTAGGCAGAGCCTTTATTTAGAAAAATTCACATACTAGAGGTCAACAACATTGAAAACAACACCACTGGGTAATAACCTGAATTTGTCAGTGACCTCTCAAGAAAGATTTTGGTTGTAGAGTGTTCTATTCTCTCAGGAGAAGGTGGGTTAATACAGAGCCTTGCTTTTCCGAAGAAGCATTTCCCAAAGAAGTTTTGTGGCTTTTGCCCACAGCAGCAGCTCCACTGTGGCTGGCAGGAGCCCTGTAGGCATGGTCCCATGCTGCTTCCCTGTAATTTCTTCTCCAAAGGTATTCCCATCCTCTTCTCTGCAGCGCCTGGGTCTGTGCCAGGCGGTCACACCTGGGCCTTCCTTGCTGAGCCCCTGCTTGCAGAGGGGCTCTGTGACTTGAGCAGGAGTTTGGTACTGAAGAGGGAGAAACAGAGTCCTGAAAGGTTAGAAGTTTGAGGTTCAGGTGTCCTAAGATGCCACCTCTGCAAAGAAGGAATTTGGTCACCAAGGCAAGGAATCTTTGTTTTCATTGTCAAACCTTGTCCTGTCACATGATTGGGAACTGCTAAAAATGCAGCTGCCAAGCCCTCCTATTCTTACTGCTTTTGCAAGAGAAAGTGACCTGTAAGAGCAAATTGCCTTTTATTCTTTTTTTTTCTCCCTTAAAACTCAGGATTTAAATCTAAATGAAACTAAGCAAATGCTTTATTTCTCCAGTTACTCCTGTGCAACCAAATAGACTTATGGGTCCCCCCCCAAGGTGACTTACCTGTCTTTGAGCTCCATGAAATGATACACCAAGAGCTACCACATAGTTTAAGCTGGGAAAGATATTCTCTGCTTGTTAGCTTAATAGGAATGGACTGGACTGCAATTTGGGAAGGATTAGGTCCTCCTTTAAAGATTAAATATTATCATTGACCTTATTTAAGAATCACTGTTCTTTAACACATTTGGGTTTTTATAGTACTAGCAAATATGTTGGAAACACTCATTGGTGGTGAAAGTTTGGGACGTGTGAAGAGGAGCACTGGGAACACACAGGGGGAATGTGGGCCAAAGAACAGACTTGCTCTTTGATTGTCAGTGTCCAATGTTCCCACTGCCTCACAGAGAAAGATATTAGAAGTTCTGTGTTCTCTCTAAGCCTATTGCAGAAGCTTCCAGGCTTTGGCATCACATCAGATAGAGATGTATTTTAAAATTCTTTAGGTGACTTTAAATGGATTCTTTCAATATGTGAAGTTATCGCTTCCTATTGTAGAACAGTGGGAAATTGAAGGGCTTAGACAGAGAGCTATATTTAAAATCCTAGCATTTTCATACAGCTAGCTTATTTCAAGGCTTGAAGCAAATTATCCTTTGTCCTGGTTCAGGCTGTACATGATAAACTCTCCATCCCATTCTGTTCAGTGTTATATCTCTTTTTGGTTTTGCTCTCTCTTACAACTCCAGCAAGAAAACAACCTCAATACTCAAATATCTTGCACCATGTTGCTACCATGAGTCTTTCACCCTTAGCCATAACAGGAACATTAAATCAGTATTTAGCAAGGATGAGTATTAGGAAAAGGCATCTATGCCTTAGTTGCTCATGATTTTTCTCTACAAATGAAAGGACAAAACTTCAAATATGGCTTTTGTTTCAGTGTAGCGTTAAAATAGATAAACATTCAATAACAGTGAGCTGTGACATTTACAAAGAGGAAAACATTTGAACACAGAGATTTAGCAAATTCTCAGGATTCTCAAGAGCAAATCTAAAATATTGCATCTCATTGTTCCCAGCTGAGCTCTGTGGACATTCACTGGGAAAAACCACTTTCTATCCACTATAAAGTAGAATTCTGAATGTGTCCATTTTTTCCTAGGCATTTTTACCCATGGTGAATTTGTTTCATGGTCTGAATTTTGGTCTTCTCTTTGGAGTTGTTATAAATGGTTTTAGGTAAACAAGAAGGTGACTAAGTTTTGGTGCTGAAAAAGCCATGGTATTTTTAAGTTCTGTCTGCAACCTTTGAACTTTAGTGTAAAAATATGACCTAGATATGGCACTGAGGAATTGAGTAAAGGAGCAGTATCTATTGATCTCTGTGGACTTCAAGGAAGGTAAAATGGTTTATAGGGTCTCTGTACTCTCACTGCCTGGAACAGCTGGGCAAAGAGAGAGGAAATGGCTTTCACCCAGTACTTGTCAAATAACTGCTGCAAATTATCCCTCCAAGGGACAAGGCAGACAAAGAGAGTATGTTCGTAAATCAAGAGTAAAGTGGCGAGACTGTGGCCAAAATTCAGAGAGAAAGATTAAATAAAAGTTTATGGGATAGAAAATTGACTTATAAAAATTGAAATAATTTTTTTTATTAATAATCTACATGGACTATCAGATCAGGATTAATTAAATGCAATTTCTATTACAGAATTATCCATTAAGAACAAGTTATATATGGACATTATATATCTTTATATTTCATACAAGCAATGTTCTGTAAATGAGCACGTGCCCAGTATTTCCAGGTTTCTTATGCCCAAGGCAATCTGATTCAACAGCCTGTGTAAGCTGCAAAGAAAATGGGAGGAAATTCTTGCAACAAAGAAAGCTTGTAAAAGTGAAATCTCTTTTTTTCTTCCATATTATGTGGGAAACACTCATCATCTAACACTGACATACCCTTTGATAGGAAATAACTAATTTCTTGAATCTGCAGTTTCTTGGTTGAATGAATTTAACAAAACGTGTTACAGTGCAGAAAATCTAGTTATTCAATTACACTTTCTCTTGTGCAGTAAAAAAACAGGGCACAGCCCAACAAAACACTTGAGTGTTTACAAGCTGAAATACTGAAATATATTTCCATGGCATCTTATTAGGAGTTAATATCTTAGGTGATATATCAGCGCTAAATGTACTATCCCAACTGAAATAATAAATTTCATTTTACTTGTGCTTAATAGCAAGCATGAATCAGAAAATGTTTCCTGAATTTTATTAAAATTCCGTTATAGCTCATTTATAACTGAGGACAATGAAGTGTGTACAGAATACAGAATGGTATAATCAGTGAAAAGATAAAGAGCTCCAAGCTACCTGTTTTATATCGTTAACATAAATGGAAAATAAGATTGGATCAAGATAAGAGTTTTGCAAGACTGCCTTGGTTTTGTTCTCAACCAAATGTTCTCCTCCATGATTTGACAGGAACTTTGATCTGTGTAAGGGCCTAATCTTGAAGTCTTCACCCAGACAATGAATGCACGAGCTGCAGGTGGCCTCAGAGCAGCATGAATGTGTTTGTGGCAGGTAGGACTTGCTGCAATTAAGGCACCTCTATAAAATGAAATCTCAAGCACTTCAGCCTGAGCCTGCAGTACTTCAGAGGCAGCTGACAGAATCCTTCTCTCGTGTCTCCTCCGATCTGGGTGCAGTAGAAACTCTGTGGCCTACAGAAACTGAGTGATCAAACAGCATCACTGGGTTTCTGCAGTAAAAATTACATAATGTGCTTTTCAATTCAGCTGTACTCGGGAAAATTGCAATGCTATTTTTGAGGGGCAGCTGAGCAAAATGCATATTCTATTGAAGCTTCTTTTGGAGTAAAGCCCAGTATGTTGAACCTGTTTTCAATAGAACTGAATTATTTTTCCTTAGGTTATGCAATAAACCAGTGTCCAGGGATGACTATTATCCCTTGGAATTTACACTGACTTCCTTGAGAAGGGTATGCCTGTTCATACGTGTGTGTGTGCGTGCATATGTATAAAAATCCTGTATGTTTGCAGCTATTCTATTTCTGAAATGCTCAAGATAGAGGACAGCAATGATAGATTTATCACATGCCTCTGTTTGAGGCTTTTTTTTGTTCAGTAAGACATCAGAACATTTTGATCTGCAGGTACTATAAAGTAACGAAGAGCTTTATTTTTCACAGCGTTGGCTTTGGTAGAGGAGTGGAGGCCAGGTGTTTGTCACCTGAAACAGTATTTTCAGTTTGGAACAAAGTTCAGTACTGGCCAAGATGGTGCTGTTAGATCCATAGGTGAAGAACTTAAAACTACACTTGGAATTTCTTACTACCAAAATTCTTTGTCTATAAGAAACCCTTTCTTGAGGCTTTCTACTTTTGAGTATTACATTTCTACTGAAAGTGAGTGCCATTATAAACATTAGGCATGAAAAAGTGAAACAGCAAGAGCTGTAATATCTACTATTTAAACTGTTAAGCCATTTTACAAAGCTTAAAGGTTGGAAATGAAAGGAATTAAAAATACATTAAAAACACATTTTTGAGGTCTAGAAAGTACTGTTGGAGTTCAATGATTCCCTTTTTTCTCAATATAATGTTACCTATTTTCCTTTTATTTTTCTATTTATGTATTTAAGCATAAATGTGCATACCTATAGTGTATCAGGTCCCCAGTTAGAGATCTGTGTAATTTAAACTGCATATATACATCATTACCAGATCTCTACTGATTACTGCTGCTGAGTGGTTCGTAGGTGATAACAGCTGGACACTCTTCACTGAACAGCTGATGCCTGAACTAAGAACAATGTAAACTGAACCAATCTTATGAAGGCAAAAACAGTAGGGCTGTTTTTGTATTTATTGTTTTAAATTTAATTCCATGTTCTGAAGGTGGATGAGAAGTCTCCGCTTCCTTGTAATGTCTTATAATTTACATAATTTCTCAGTATTCAGTAAATTGATTGCTCAGTCCTTGGAAATAAATTATTCTCTTCTCCCAACTTTAGGGAATGTTTATAAAGCTTTTTTAAGAAATATCTATGAAGTTATTTTGTCTGCAGAAATCTTTATTTAGAATTTTTAGTGATGGCTGCAGATTTATAACTCTGCAAAAACTCAGCAGTGGAATTCCTAAGGAAAAAGAAGAGGATATATCACCATATCACTGAGAAGTCCCTCTTGGAAACTGTCCAAGAGAGAAATTCTATCATAATCCTTCCCTGAATGAGTTTTAAATGTTCTACCAACATGAAGATTTTTTTTCGTTTTGCTAGTAATTTTTTATTTTGTTATGAAATAAAAAAACTCTAAAATATCCAGTATCAGAACAATTTCAAATCTGTTCTCATCTGAGGAAAAATGCACAAACATGTATATACATGAGTATTTATACATATATATGAAAAAAATTCCTATTCTTCTTTATCATAAACCTTGGATTATTAAGAGAGCTCACCTAATGTTGGTTCCAAGTTTAATGTCCAAGTTAGAGGCTTGGATGTTTTTAGGTACCTGTTGTTACAGCCCAGTGCCATTTCACAGCAAAAAGTATTGACTCTTAGTGGGAACTTGACATTTAAAAATCTTCCTGCACCATTGAGCCTCACTGTAAATACCTTCACAATAATCTTTTTATTAAAAAACTTCTAAGAAAGATGAACTAAAGATTGGAAAAGAGCTACTAATGAGTTAAAAAAATGTAACTAACCCCAGACACACTTTAGATATTTGATATAAGGTGTTTGGAATATATTTTAGGTATCAGATATTTGGAAGATTACTGTGGATGATTATTGACTTCCTGCAGAGAAATGGTCTATTTGTTAATATCTCAGATCCTAATATAGTTCCTGAATTCACATCATTTTAACTTTTATTCTTTAAATAGAATGAAGTACAGGTTCACTACTTTAAGGCAAATGATTATTCTTTTTCTAGGATTCAAACAAAAATAATATTAATTCTATTTAACTGGCATAAATGAAGATTATTTTTATCATTAAAGAAGTAAATATACTTGTTAGAAATATAATTAAAGTAATCAGAACATTAATTAAGCAGTTTGTCCCATAAGGACTTACAGGAATCCATGGAGATCTGTGAATGCAAAAAAAAAAAAAAAAGCCCTGCAGCTGGCACTTCTAATTTAATGTTGCTTGTGATTTGAGTAAAGAAGTCAGTGTTGGCCTCCTCCAGATGCTGATCTCTGGGCCTCTGAGTTTGTGCACTTTGAGAAAGAGCTGGGAGAAGGACAAAGCATTTTCCATGGCCTTGTATAGACATGTGACTGCTATGAAAGGTAATTAATAGCCATTAATTACCATTAGCAGGAAAAAGCACCAAATTCAGTGACAAACCTGAGTCACACAAACCTGATTCACAGGTACTGAACCTCACCTTGCTTTTTAAACCCCAGCTTTTGTCACAAGAGGCGTCTGTTCAGGTGGTTAGGAGTGATTGCTGTCATCACCACCACACAGGGCAGGCTTTTTCCAGCCTGTTTCATAAATTCTGTTCCCAAGGACTTTCAGAGAACATTTGGTCCACTTTGGCCAAAAATGAGAGTTGAGTAGTTTTGTCTCCAATCCATTCTGCTTATGCGCTTTGTGTGTCTCTTCCCTTAGACTGCTGAAATTTGGATTTTGTTTTGTTAAATAAAACTCCACATAACATAGGGACTGCCCAAATTTATAAAGAAAAAAAACCTGTAGAGGATGGAGATCTTCACATGACCTCGAACCTGAACCTTTCCATGTGAAATATGAGGACAGGTGTAATTCTGATGAGAGTTAGCTCTGATATAAATCAGGAATAGATGCTCTGAAGTTAGCAGAGTTGTATTAGTCTAAAAGGGATGTTGGAAGATCAGGCTACACATACATTACTAATATAAATATGAAATTTTTTGTGTCTTTATTTTTGTATGCACAGATATGAAGATATTTTTAATTTCAGAATTATCTCTGTTACTAGAATTTTTGTCAAAAAAAAAAAAAAAGAGCTAGGTCTAGAACATAAAATGTTTTATTCTGAATTTTTTGAAGGTGTTGTCCAGGTAAAACACCATGGGTCAATTGGTGTGTATATGTAAGATCAATTGCATTATGCAAATTTTCTGAAATTGAAGATTTGGATCTTAAAGATTGTTTTCAAAGATCAATGAATCAAAAAAAGTTGTGAATATGTATCCTGGATAATATTGCAGATGATTCTCTAGGAATAATTGTATAGTAGCAAGTCAATAGTGCTGGTCAGCTTTGGAAGAAAAAGCCACTGTGTTGGTGTCCTTCACCAAGATTTTGAGTGATTCTGTTTAGACCAAAAAAAATAGCTGCATGTGAGACTTGGTAATTTTCCACAAAACCAGAATGAATTTCACTGACTTAATACAATTTTATGTTGTGTGTAGGCATGTCTCCAGACACCTCTATTTCTTTTTTTGTTTGTTTGTTTGTTTTAAAACCTTCTTATAGATGTAACCTAGACACGAAAAAATACAAATAATAACAATGGGATTTATGTGTGTGCAGCTGGTATAAAAGTGGACATCATTTGGAGCCAGCTGTGCCACTACCTGTTGTGATGGAAATGGAGTTATGATTGCTAAATATTCATTTGGTTGCTGAGATGTTTATTAAGTGAATGTTGGTTTGGATTAATATAAGCCTTTATGGAAAAATCAGCAGGGTGGAAACAGAGTACATCAAGGTAAGCCAGGTAATCAGAGATTCTTTAAAGGGCATTGGCAATGTAGAATACCTCTGCAGTCAAAAATACTTCAGTAATCAAAAAGGGGGAAAAAAACAGAGCTAAGGAGTTGTTTTGGGAGAACATAAAAGTTACAGAGTCACACTGATTTCTGCAGTATCTCTGACTGTTTTCTCAGGAGTGCAATTTGGAGAAGAGAGTTAGGTTAACTGCACAGTGCCTAAAGTGGCGGTTGGCTGTTATTATTCTGAATTTCATTACCATTGACAAAATTAATGATAATTTGTAAGAAAGCTGCCAGGACTATCTCAGTGATGCAGAGATGTAGGCAAGGGAACTTAGGTGAGGTTTGCCCAAAGGAGAGGAGGAGAAAAGTCTGTCCAAGCAGATGGCTGAGGCTGTAGGGTCACCCACATCCCCCTGCGATATCCTGTTTCTCCAGTGCTGGAGAGGAGACGTTTGTGCATCCCTTGCTTTTCGTCCCTACCTTGGGAAAAGAAGTAGGAAGAAAAGTGTTATTTACTATATGTGGGCCTTGAAAGCCTGAGAAATGCATTTCACACGGTGCTGTGCCTGAAGAAAACTTTGCTTCCTTCTGATGCATGAGGCCGAGCTATTTAAGTACCACTGTTATGTAAATATTTACATTTGTAAAAAATATTTTTTTCTCATCATAATTATATCTATTCAATGCATACCATACTCTCTTAGAAACAAACATGAAAAAGAGATCCTCACAAAGAGAAATCCTAGTCATTTGGCAAAGAAGACTGCAATAATCCTCTGCTACTTGCTCCCCCCTCCATTTTAATTGTTAATAACTTTTCAGCATGCAGGAGAAGTAATCTCCCACCATGCTAAAGCAGTCAACCTAATTGAAAAGAAATACAAGTCATCTAGTGTACAGCTGAAAAATTCAGCTAAAATGCAATCTGTCATTATCTTTCCGACGCCAATTTTAAATAGGTATTAAAGTATATGGGGGAAACATCTTCTCATTTCTCTTGCGGTATCATTTCGTTTTTACAGAAATCCCTAATCCTCAAATAAAGATTCTGCCTGATACCCAACAAAACACTCAAGACTCAGCCTCTAGTGGCCTGGAAACCAGATCCAAAAATAGAGGAAAAATTTCCCTATCATGAATTAATCTCATTTGAAAATGATTTTAAAAATACAGTTTATGCAATGCAAATCCTCGCTTCCAGAATAACCTGTATTTGTGGTTGTTATGCCACAGTCAAGAGATAAATTACTGCTCAGTGAGCTGTTTCAGCACAGCAATGTGAACTGCAGCTAGGATTAAGGAAACTGATGAAGCATAACGTACCATGAAAGAAATGAAAACATTTTATGGGACATATGGGTATTATTGACAGGTTTCTACTTTTTGATACAATGAACTCTTTCAGCAGGAGATAGTATTTGAAAAGTATCCTGCATTAGGAAATGATATGCCACATTTAAAAGTATTCACACTTTTATTCCCCAAATTATTATATGCTATAGAACACATTTCAATTTAATTGGAAGAATATTGTATCGTGATGCTGAAAACTTGTTTAATGGAGATAATATTTCAGCTTGGTAGGGAAAGTTGGATTCAGTTGAAGCTGAGACATCCTCAGATTTGTAATTACCGAAGCATCCTTCTGAGTAGGTAAAAGTATATTGAAAATATGTCAGATGGGGCCTTATAGAAAATCCATCAAGTCCTTAACAGGTCAAGCTCAAACAAAATCTTACTAAAGCTACTACCATCAAAGTGTATTTGGTTCTGGTCTCAGGACAACTGTCTTCAGACTCCTCCATTGACTGAAATTCCCACAACTGCAGAAACCTCAGGATCTGTACTATGCTGCATGTGCTCAGCAAGTGTAAGAAAATAGCTGGTTTAAAAAGATACTGCTATATGAATCTTGTAAAATCGAAAAAGAGAGTTTTTAGCATTCTATCCTAAAACATGACAGATAATTATTTTTTCCTTCAGCAGCCTCGCTTTCTCTATTCCTTCCCTGAAGTAGTAAAAGATTCAGCCAGATTGAACAAAGTCTATGCTCTCAGGAGAAATCATCTGCTGGTAGAAAATTATATGACATTTCTTATGTTATTCTTTCCAGTGTTCACAAACTGGAAAATTTTGTACTTCAAACGAGACCTCTGTTGTAGCTACAGTTGTTGTGGTAGAGAAGAAGAAAACAAGAAATAGGGTTAGGAAGAATCACATCCTACTGTGTGCATTCTACCCAGTCCTTTTATATGAATCAATAGCTACTAGTGTTTTAGAGGAAACTAATTCAGTAGTTTTCAAGACTCTTTCTGTGAGGTAGTATAAGTCTCTTCTCCCTCAGTGTCTGTGTAGTCCTAAATTCACAGGACACAGATGCTTGGAGCAAGATTTCTTTACATGGTGCTTCTCCAAACTGTTTTTGGTCTGTCTGCATTCTGCTAGGGCTTGCACATAGACATGGTTAGTAAGCTTATTTTCTCACTGGTAGGAATCAGTACTAGAGAGCAGGTTTTAGATTAGATAACAGGAAAAAAAAAAGTTTACTGTGTGGATGGTGAGGCACTGGAACAGATTGCCGAGAGCTGTGGATGCCCCATCACTGGAAGTATTCAAGGCCAGGTTGGATGGAACTCTAAGCAACCTGCTCTGCTGAAATGTATCTCTGTCTATGGTGAGGGAGGCTGGGACTAGATGGTCTTTAAGGTCCATTACAACCCAAACCACTCCATGACTCTATAAAGCTTGATAGACATTACAAGTAGGGTGAAAAAAGCATTTCTTGTTTGACTTTTACATCTGTTCTTTGACATTTTATAAGTCAAATTTATCTGAAAACCAGATAAATTTCTGGTGGGACTCATACAGGGAACACTGGAACAGGCTCCCTAGGGAAGTGGTTGAGTCACCATCCCTGAAAGTGTTCAAATCATGAATAGGTGTGGCACTTTTTGATCTGTTTTAGTGGGCATGGTGGTATATGTTTGAAGGTTGGACTTGACCTTGGAGTTCTTTTCCTACTTTAATGATTCTGTGATTCTAAGATGAAGGAAGATAAAAGAACGCTGAGGAGAAACATGGCAAAGACTGTTTGGAATATGAACTACCTGATTTTATATAAGCTGCATTATTCTTCACTGCAACTCAAAATCTAAAAGATGTGTTTTTCATGCTCTCTGTATTTAATTTGGACTTTGGGAAGGGACAAAACAATGGCAATAATAATAAAAGTGATATTAATAATAATCTCTTGCAGGGGCAGAGAGGAAGAAGGGAATTTTGGTGATATTGTACTGAGACTGCATGTGGAATGCAGATTAGTACGAATTAGGTAAAAGAAAATGTTTGTGCAAAAGGCTACCCATCTGAATAAAGATTTCATAATCAGCACAAGAAGAGGTTGAAAACAGAGAATGTTTTTCCTATGTCCTACAAAATGTCATTGTTCTCAGAAGTTATACTGCGTTGGATGCATCATACTATGCAGCACAGGATCTAGGTGAGAAAATCAAACCAATAAACTCATAGCATCCAAAATGTCTACTTTTCAAAAGCAGAGTACTAAACTAAAGAGAGAGTCAAGGCAGAAGAATGTTGTTTTCTTGACATTTGGTAGCAATGACTGGCCCATCATAATAACTGTGGCACATGGAAAATTTTCAGTAACCTTCCCCCCCACATCAAGCTATCTGCACTTCTAGTGGAAACTACCTCTTCTGCCTGTTACACAACATGTCAGTAAAAAGTAAACTGTTAGAAAGCCTTAAATTATACTTCTTATATATACTTATTTATACTTCCTATACTCCTTATTTATATAATATAGGAGAAGCGCTAACATGCAATTTCCCAGACAGAATGTGGGTTCTGTATATTATTTTGTTCTCTGCCTGAGCTTAAAGGTGGTCAGGCTCTCTTGAAGGGAAAGAATATAAACAGAACAAGATATTCTAGAACTCTGATTAAGTGCTTGCAGGTTATATTTTTCACAGAAATTTCTTAAAAATTTTAAAATATCTGTTACCAATTAGCAGTTGATTAAGTTCTCATAGACTGTTCAGAGTTCCAGTAGGATGATTGTTTTTTTGGTTTTCTTTGAGTGTCTAGGGAAATGCCCCCAATGTGTAGGCTGAGTGACCATAATTCTATTTCTTTTAAATCCATGTCTCCCAAACATGTTCCACAAATTCTTTCAGTTAAACTTTTTAATTAAGTTTATTTTGCCTTTGATGACTAAATCAGATCTGTGCTGGGGCTTAGCATAGTAATCAATACAGGCTGGTCCTGTTTGACGCATATTTTGGTGGGGGTGAGATCAAAGTGTTGCAAAAAAAAAAAAAAAAACCCTGATAAAAAGTATTTGCTATTCCTTGTAAATGCCAAATATCCTTAGCTAAAGTTAACTGCCACAGAAACTGCCCCCAGTGTCCTCATCACCAACGACAGGACAAGTCCCAGCTGGAACTATTTATTGGCTTAGTCAAGTGCTCCACTGCTTTGTTCTAAATGTGTCAACTTTGATTCATCCTCGGGCTTAGTTCCTGTCAAACACTGTTAAATGGAACTGGAATCAGCATTGCACCTAGGCATCCACTAAGCCAAAACCATAATCACTTCTGCAGAAATCTTAGTAATCTGTGGCACTAAAGAGTCATGGCATTCCTGTGAGGCTATCTTGTACAAAAGGGAAGTCTGGTCTCATCTTTGGCACCAGCTAGAGGTAAGATGTTATAACATCAGTACTGAAAGCTTTGGCAACAAGCTTTGTGACCTCAGAAGAGTGAAACTTCTTTTTATTTGTGTGATTGATACTGTCAGGGCACATGCAGGAGTATATAACGAGACCAGAGTTAGGATTACCTTCACTAACTAAAGCATTGGCAGCATTTAGCTTAACATTTTATTGGAGCTTGTTGGCGTGAGACTAAATGGAAAAAAATAATGATTTTGAAAGATAAATGCTAAAGCACAAAATATTTTGAAGTGGATAAGGGAAAACTAGGTGTCATCTAGAGACTGCAACAGCAGTTAAAGGAATCAACTCAGAATGGCATGATATCTTCTTCCGCTGGCATCATGCAGAGGTAGCGTTTACACAGATTTCAAAGGGTGTTGTTGAGGAAAACAGATCTGAAAGCACTAAATACTTGGGTGACATGTAAGCTATTAAGAAGGAATGCTACCGGTAATTGCCAATATAGTAATTTACATTATGATAAAAAGTAAAACTTGAAGGCAAGCTGGGTAAATGGAGATTCACATGGTATCTGAGCACAATGTGATTTATTTTGAGCAGGGTCTTCAAAATGTAAGAATGAACCCCAAGGACTCCTAGGGATGCATACCTTTAGGAACTTATTCAGACAAGTCTTTGACTGTATGTTTCTTTTCTGTGGAACAGAGAGTGTATGACATGGTCTCAACAGATATTTTAAGTGGTAGATAAAGGTGCATTCTCAGTAATTTGTTGTAAATGTCACCAGGGTATGCCAGGAGAGATATAGGCTGGGTATTAGGAAAAAAAATTCTTCACTGGAAGACTTTTCAGTCACTAGAGCAATCTGCCCAGGGAAGTTGTGGAGTCACCATCCCTGGAGGTCTTTAAAAGAGGGGTAGGTGTGGACCTTGGGGACATGGTTTACTGGTGGACTTGGCAGTGTTGGGTTAACAGTTGGAGTCTATGAACTTAGAGATATTTTCCAATCTAAATTATTCTATGATTCTGTATTATTCTGTTATGCATTCAGTAAAACTTCTACATAAAGCTATTGTTTCCTTCATGTAATCCATAGGGCTTTGGATGGCAAGGTCACTTTCCCTTCCCCAGTGACCAAGGCTTGTCTTGCAGTTGGCCCCTAACTGTTGCCCAATTCTCCTATGGAATTCCAGTACTTAGTGCCTCTTTGAAAGATCAAGATTCTTGGCACAGAGAAGTGAGATTACTAAGGAATACTACAATTACAGTATCTGAAGATTTTCGTCCTTCTCTTCCATAATTTCTTCTAAAAACCTATTCTGGACTTGGAAAATCTTTCAAATATGTGTGTGATTTCATGGCTGGGTGGGCCTGAAGAAGAGGAATTCCCAGATTCTGGCATGTCAGCAATTTGTGCTGTCTTCACAGCTTTGCTGGTTTGCTTTTTTAGTGCATGCAGTGTGTGCATGTCTGTGCACAGGGATTAAACACGAGTGAGTAAGAATTCTTCAATCACTCTAGCAACAATGGTTTGAATATTTTGTGCTTTTGGCAAAGCACAGGAAGAGTTAAGACTTGTTTAGCAGTCAGCCTGCCACAATATTTACTTTTGTATTTACAAGTGTTCAGTACATCTGATTCAAGAAAGTTAAGGAAGATTTCACCTTAAATCATTAACACAACAGAAGTCAAAAACTTGTAATACATTTTTTTGCAGTATTTTAAAGAAAGAATAACTTGAAGGCCATATTGCATTAGTGGTTAAATATGCTAAAAAAACCATTGTGAATGCAACTCTTTTTTGGATTTAATTTCAAAATTTCTAGATAGCAATTTAACTCTTTTATGTTACGTGTATTCAATTTTATAGCAGACTAATTAGAATCCTGGAAATTGCTTAACCACACATTATAATATTTCATTAATGAGGAAAGCATTGTGAATAACGAATGAATTTTATTAATGCTAGTATATATAACAACAGGAATAGCTGGTAGGCCAAGGAAAGATTTTTAGCAAGAAGTCTGTGGAAGTAAAAGCCACTGAAAGGTAAGATAATAAACTTGTTTGACACACTGAGGAGCTGGTATAACTTTGGCAGTCATAGGGTGAAGGCACTGTACTTGATAACTCAGTAGCTAGAAGAGTCCTGAAGTAACAGCATTTGACATGCCTGGGAGATCTTATCAAAGGGAAAGGAAGATCCCTGACAAGAGAAACACTAAAAATGACTGCTGGTGGGAAAACTGCTGCCATTCAGACAACTGTTTTAGATAAAGATATCCAAGAAACTCCTGCCTTCTGGGATGCAGCAGTGTTTCTAATAATTGATGGATATTATTAAGATGTGTTGGTAGAGATACTTTTGGAACAGTATATTAACAAAGTAACATTTCATTAATTTACTTTCATTGTTGCTTAAGAAAAAAGTTTTGAGCCTTTTGTGGTATCCAGGCAGTTATTCGTGTATTGTTAATCAGTGTACATCAGAAGTAGAGTCACTACTACCAATGTTGCAGCTTTTTTAACAGTATTTCAATAAATTTCATAGTAACCTGATTACTGATTAATTCAGCTCTTGTAAATACGGTAGCTTTGTGATGCACTTATTTGCATTGACCTAATGTTCCAGACCAACTGAATGTTGCACTGCCTCTTCCCCGAGTTCAGTGCTAAAGTTTGTCTGATGCATGAAGCTAACTTTGAACACATCCTTGAGTCTCCTTTTAGTAAGGAAACCCAAACCCTTCTGGCTGGTGAAAAAGCCCAGCGTAGCTCAGAGCCATGCCTACGTTTAGAAGAGGTTGGCAGGTCATCCAGCAGCAAATACAAATGAGAACACAAGAAAGAGTGTTCTGCACTGCTCCTGGAATTACTTCTGCAACGCCACCTGGTCCATAACTTCTTCATAAAACCCCAGAAGGTATCACCTATCAGCTAAAGGGCAGGCTGCAGTGCAGCAGCCTGTACATAGGGGAACAGGTGTAGAATAAGCACAGAAATAAAATGTAGTAAAAAGAACCCATACATGCAAGAGAAGTTGTCCTTCTGCAGAAAGTTAGTGACCCAAAACCTGTTTTTTCCATCTGTCTGGTCTTGGTTTGAACTTTAGGTGTGGACAGATGATCCGTATATCACATCACCTTTTGTTCCAGGTCTTTAAGATCTCTGACCACAAAAAAAAAAAAAAAAAAAAAAAAAAACAACAAAAAGTTACTCTTCTGCTTACAAAGCTACGTTACAATTTTTAAAACTTTTGGTCCTTTTTTTTCCTAGACAAAGCTGGAACTTTGAATGCAAAGTTCAAGAGAATTATACTGCTGTGAATTTATACTGTATCTCAAATAGTGCATGCAATCCAAAGGCAAAATATTGAAAGAGAAAAGATTAAGCATATTTTGTTCTACCAGATGTGGTTTACAAATAAAAATCCTGGGGAGGAGTTAATTAGCTCTTCAAGACACAGGACACTGTAAACTTTCAGTTGGAGACTGTAAATCCAGAAAGCAACCATAACAGTCACCTAAACTTACTACGTATATGAGAGTGGCCATTACACTCCCCAATTAGTTCCAATTTAAACCAGTTTATATATAATTTGACATTTAAATGAAGATTTGAAGAATTCAGTGTATTGTAAGTGAGCTGACTGGTAGCTCTGAGGTGCAGTAAATTTGGTATTGCCACTGCTAGCCAAAAGACACAGATGTTGCATTAGCCCTGCAAATAACCTGAGCTGAGTCTGGCCAGGCTTGCTTTGGCTGCCCTTCTTTGGCTAGCTAAAGATGTGGTTTAGCTTTTTTTGTCCAATGAGCAGTTGAATATTTCCTAACTTGTTTTTCTTTAGGTTATCTCTGTGCAATTGTGTGGTGCAATGTTATAATAATTTTGTTGCATATCAGTAAGTAATAACCAGTAATAGCAATATGTTGTTCTTTGTAGAGGAAAATACCTCTGACCCCAAAAAAAATAATATGGAGTTGAGGAGAAACAGGCAAAGGATGGTAGCAAAGGCCTTCCTTGAAAGGCGCAGCCTGGAGATGACAGCAAATATTATAAACATGCAATAAACAAATTGCCAATGTTGCCAAGAAACCTAGCCTTGGAAATCCAAGGAAATCTATGGAAAACATAAAACCAGTTACAGAGCAAAACAAAAGGAAGAGCAAATGTCTAGAATATGCAATACACACTGCCTGTGCCACAGTATAGGGAGATATCATATGGAGGTGTAGACTAATGGAGATCAAGGTACAGCATGGATTAAAAACAGTCAGAATCAAAGTGATGCAGACCTTAGAGGTGGGAGAAGGAGAAAACCCACTGTCAGCAACATACTGCTGGTGGTGTAGAAGGCTGACCTCTGATCCCAGTTTGCCCATCTTTTCCTCTTGCAAGGGTTCTCATTTCTGACTTTAGGATCTGGATAAGCAGGGGAAGGGGTAGCACAACACAAGTGAAAGGCTAGATATACAAAGTGCATGGATAAACGTTTTAAATGTGCTATTAATTAGGCTTTTTGTATAAAAATATAGTTTGAATGATTAGTATTAGTACTGATGTAACTGAGGTAGTAAGTCTGTAGTAAGTCTTTGAATAGGCATGTAAAAGTTCAGAATAACAATGAATTCTTGGCTGCAAATATAACAATCTTTTTTCTCTAGTCCACAAAAGCTGCAAAAGGTGCAGATGCTACTATTAATTAGCCTCAGTTGTAAATCTGCATTTTTAAAATTACTATATTTATCTAGATTAACAATTGCCACTCTGTTTGAATTTGTCATGTCTGGCTTCTGCTACATGAATCTTTGGGAGACTGTATATCCCTCTGTAATCAAATTAATATTCCACAGGCAAGTTATTTAGAATTCAAGTTAGTTTTTAACTTCTTGTTTGAAAAGAAGGAATAAATAGACTCTGATTTACCCGTGGTTTTTAAAAACCAAACGTGACTTCTAGTGTTATTCTCATATCTCTAATTTTTCAATTTTACAGAATCTTCTAAAATCAAATGTAGTAGACTCAGATTATGTCAGTTCTGGTTATTCCTATGGTAGGAAAACATCTTTTGTGTTCCTACCTGGTGTCCTCTGTGCATGCAGCTCTTTGTTCTTTTTGCCTCAATCTGACTCTAGAAATTAATGTCAGACTGATGATTACATTTGCTGTCCTAAAGGAGATCCCACCTACCAGTAAAATATGAAAATATTTTCTAACCCTATATGCCATAAAAGCTGTTTTGAAGTGTGTTTTATTTGCTGATATCATCTTTCCTTCCATTTGTTTCCCTTGGTATTTTGCTAAATCCCCTGTTTCTAATATTGTTTGTTGTTGTCTGCTTTCCCCTTTCCTATTTGAGCATGTTTTTTAAATTTAAGAATGCTGGGGCTTTGTTCCGCTTGTGTTAGCCTGATCTCTTGTTCTGCAGAATTTTAAGACAGGGACCAAATCTCCACGTGAATATCATGGCTATGTTTTTCCCTTACCTAGTTTTTCTAATACTTTATTTGATAACGATTACTTCTTTTGATAATTACTTACTTCTTCAGCCGTGAGTCTTTTCCTTTAACAACTTGAACCTACAGTTTGTGCATGTAAAAACAGCTGAGCTACGTGGATGGCACTTGAGCAAGCAGTCTTTAAAGTTGTGATATCCAACTCTCTCTGTGAGAAAGAGACCTGACGTAGGGTCCAGTGTGCCAGATGACTCACTTTAGAAAGTAGCTGCCAGTTGTTGACAATTGTTTCAGAAGCTCACAAATTATTTTTTATCATGGGAAGAATGATATGTCATGAGGAGATCACAGCAAAATCAATCATCTCTGATAATAAAGTTGGGGGTTTTTATGGGATATAAAGCATAACAAATAACTTGTCATGACTTTCTCTCATTTAGACTGTGGCTTGTAGAGAGTATATGCTATTTTAATATCCAGATTTCTAACACATTTTTCTCTCTGTTTCCCTTGTTGCCTCAGTAATCTGATTCTCAGAGTAAGTGACGTACAGTGTAGAAATTAGCACTTGTTCTTCTCTTCGTTCTTCCTGTTTGCATCAATTAATATCATTCAGCTGGCTCATCCCTGCCAGATCCAAGGCTCATTGAAGATAGCAGAAAGACTTATGATGACTTCACTCTGATTTGAATGAAACAGTTTTTTAGGTATTGAGAATTTTATGTGGTGTCAACCAAGTTGCATTATGAGATGGTGCAAATACTTAGCATGACTGACTGCACAACATCCGTGTTTCAGAGTTCATCAAAATCTATTTTAGGTGCTAATGTGGATAAGAAACAAAAATAAATTACTGACAGCTTGTCTTGTTTTGGCAGGCAGTCACTGGGATTTGTACAGGAAATATGCCCCGGTGAATTTGGGAAAAGCCCACTTTCATAATTAGAAAGCACTGAACTGTCAAAAAATATATATTTCTAGCCATACCATTAAAAAAAACAAAAACAAGAACAAAACAGGTTGGATTCTAAATATGCTAATTTTTAAGTATATTTTAGGTATTTTCCTATTGGAAACCCTTATGACTCATGGATCAGTTTGTTTAAATTAATGACAATTAATTTTAAAAAATTATTTGAACAAGTATTGAGCAGTCATTTTGCCCATGAACTGAAAACAAATCATCTCAAAGACATGGTCTGTTGTCATACCCACCAAGCTGGATTTTTCACTTTATCCACAAATATTATCACCTTTCTTTTGTGCATGGTAATGGATTGACCTAGTGGGTCAAACAGTTAATATAATTTACCTCCACAGCTTTCTGCATGCTGGCTGTGACACGTGTTCATCGGTGAAGATCAAACAGTTGTCCACTGGTAAATATTCCTAATAAAAGCATGGTAATGGTTTTGCAGCACTGAAGTGCTGCTCAGTAAAATGTGTTCTTTGTCATTTGATAGAGACCTCTCAACTTTCCCTTCTTTCGGTACTTGAGACCCCCTTGACATATTATTGAGTGGATGACTCCTGGGGTTGCCCTGGCAAAGGCACCCGTCTCTGGGAGAGATGAGCAGGAAAGCAGAGGGGCCATGAGAGAAGAAGGCAATTCATAGAGTTCCACGCAGTAATAGAGAGTTAAGAGGATTGTGCATAATGCACAAAAGGCATGTGCTGTCAGATACCTTTGAATGCTACGTGGGAGGAAGTATGAGCTAAATAACCCGGGAAGTTTTTAATCCAAGATCAGAAGCAGACCACAACAAAGGGCTCATAATCACCTGCTCACTTGCTAGCTGTTAGATTGTATTGAAAAATCTATGCATTCTCATTTCTTAAAGCTACCTTTGAAAGTTTGTCATTAATGGGAAATCTATCAGGTTAAATAAAAGTCAATCACTAGACAGAGCTTATATGCACTGTCAACAGGAATTGTGCATTATCAGCTCATACAGTGCCATTACCGTGTCTCTGTGGAAGAGATTGCTTAAACTAGCCTAGGTTTTTTTATGTTTTTCTTTTATTTTTAGCACTTACCAGTAGGAGTTGGAAAATCATAGAGTCATATATTAACGGGTTAGAAGGGAAGGATCACCCGGTCCAACCTTTCTTGGCAAAAACATGGTCAAAATGAGGTGGCTCAGCACCCTGTCCAGCTTTAAATGACTTTTAAGTGACTTTAAAGTGTCCAACACTGGGGTATCCACCACTTCCCTGAGATTATTCTAGCAGCTGATTCACTTTTTGAAAACGGGTTTCTCCATCTTTTCTGTAGTGAGCATTTAAATACTGGAACTTGGTGATAAAGTCTTTGACAAGCCTTCTTTTCTCAAGGCTGAAAAAACCCAGCTCCCACAGCCTTTCCTCACAAGGCAGACTTCCCAGTCCTGTTGCTCTTATACTAAACCTGTTTCTGTTGATACCTCTGCAGTGATTCTTTAAGGGACCTCAAAATACTCATTTCTGACACCCTTCTCCGGATCCTCGCCAGCCTGTCCATGCATTTTTTGCACAGCATGGACCAAAGCTAAACAGTATTCCAGGTATGGCCTGTAAAGTCCTGAGTAGAGCAGGACAATGACTTCTTTATCTCTGGTAGTGATGTTTTCTTGATAAAACCCAACATCCTCTTGGGTCATTTTTTTGCCACAACAGCACACCACTCACTTATGAGTTTTCCCACCAGGAGTAACCAAAACCTTCTCCAAAGAGCTACTCCCCATCTTGGAATATTCCAGCCTGTGTTGCTCTCCTGGATTATAGTTTCCCAGATGTAAGACTACATTTGTCCTTGTTGGACTTCATAAGGTCCCTGTCAACCCAGTCTATCTAGGTCCTCCTGCAGTGTGGGTCTTCCTTCCAAAGTGCCCACTTCCCCACTCAGTTTGGTACTATCAGCAAACTTTGTCAGGCTACAGCTTATCCCATTTTCCAGATTGCTTATGGAGATATCAAACAGCGCTGGACCAAGTATCAATCACTTGTGAACAGGTTGCCAGTTTGGAAAGGAGACATTTAGCACCACCCACTGAGTGCTGCCTGGCAGGATTTCCCCATCCAGTGCATGGACCACTTGTCTAGACCATAACGCATCAGCTTCTCTGGGAGGAGGCTGTGGAAAACTATACTGAAAGTCTTGGAGAAATTCAGGTGTCAGACAATGTCCATCACTTGTCCCACATCAGCTGAGCAGGTTACTTTGTCATACAAAGTTTGTCAAGGAAAATTTGCCCCTGGATGAATCCAAGCTGGGTTTTCCCAAGCATGGGCTTCATCTGACTTGTTCTAGCCCATGGGAGGATTCCCTTTCTCTGGGACAGGATAGCTTTCTCTGGGAAAGGACTGATGGGACTGTAGCTTCCTTGATTTCCCTTTGATCCTGTTGATGGCAGTGACATTAGCCTTCTTCCAGTCTTCTGGGGCATCCCCTGATCTCCATGAATTCTCAACCATTATGGAGAGCAGCCTCTCAATGACATCAGGCAGCTCTCTTGACACCCTCATGTGGGTATTTCCAGGGCCCACTGACTGCTCCTGGTGAAGCTCTTATAACACTTTATAATGTTTATACTCTTCCTTCACTGACGATGGGTCTGTGTTGGCATCAAATTGGAGATTCATTTTTTCCTCTTTGCTAATGCATGCACAAATTTTCGCTTTTCTTTTTTTTTGCTTTAGTAAACTGCTTTTTCTCAACCCACTAGGTGTTTTCCATCTTATCTTCTCTCCCATGTCCTTCTGGGAAGGGGAGTCATAGAGAGGCTTGGTGGGCACTTGAACTTTTTTTTCCAGGGCTTGGCATGAAAAGCTGTTTTGGTGTCTCAACAATAATATAAGCATGTGGCCCTATGCTGTTTCTCAACATCTGAATTAAACTTGTATGAACATCAGAGGCATATTTACCTAAGAGAACTAACCAGTTAACCACTATATTTGCCTTTGTCAAAAAAACCCCACAAACTTATAACTTTATGCATTAAACTGTATAATTCAAAATTCCTTCTGGAAAACGAATCTTGCAAAATGTAAGAATTTTATGAACGGTTAAATGTCTCACGTAAAGGCAGAATAAAGTTTAAGAGCCTTAAAATATTTGTGTTTCCATTTGCATATTTCAAAAAAAGGTGTGGAAAAATCACATCTGCAGACCTCTGTGGTGATTGTTATGGGATCTCCCCTCCAGCCACCTGAGATGCTTATTATATATCTGGAACACAGGATTCTTTAATACCTTGCATTTTTCACTGTACCACAGCAATTAAATTATATGTACCTAGTATTCATAAATAAAATAACTAATTCCAGTTCAGCTTCAAGCATGTAACCCAGTGACCCACACTGCAGAAACAGGCAGAAAAAGATTACACGCTTGTTTTTTTTTTTCTGAGGTTGGGCTTATCAACATCCTTTCTCACAGGACATTGCTTATGGAAGGAGCATGGGTAATATTCTTGTTCTACACACTCAAAGTCTGTTAATAAGGATTAATGTGAGGCTTAGTCACAGAATTTTAAATATTTACAGTGCACCTGTTTACACAGTATCACTTTGAGGTTAAACACCCAGCTTAATACTTGTGCCTACTCTTAGTGTCTTTTTACCAGATTATTTTAACAATTAGCAAATAAATGAAAAGAATAATGAATGTAATTTTGCATAAATACCTACTCGTAATACAGAGTTTTTTCATATCCTTTTTTGTCTTTGTTATAAGCAAAGGTTATAATATGAGTCAATCTCATTTGACTGCAAAGCATTGGCTGGTGTCATCCAATCCTTTGAAAATTAATTTTTCAATAATGAATTATATATGTTACAGGCAAACTCTAGGCAGTACGTCTCTATACTGTTATAAAAATGTCTAGCTGAGAGGGACCTTCAGAAATCAGTCTTCCTTAATGAAAGTGGGATCTACTATATTAGTGTCATTTTTTGACAGAATTTGACCAAGCTGATTGCTCATTATCCTAACTATTTAAAAAGTGACTGCAGATGGGCAAGTGAGGCAACCCTTTAATTTTGTCCATATCTGGCACAGGCATGGGGAAGAAATTGTTCCCTTTCCCTTCAGCAAAGCATTTCACCCACCTGAGGTGGCAGATAGCACTGTTTCCCCTGATACTCCTTTCTAGCCACCTTTCTCTAGAGGAAGAAGCCCTGGTTGTTTCAGAAGTGCTCTGCAGGCCTGCCCTCACACCCTTTGCTTCCCTTGGGGTTTGCTCTGCTGATCTGTCCTTTTTCCAAAACCAAGTACTGAGGCAGGCTTGGTATCCTGCTGAGGTCCTGCAAGCACCTGGCAGAGCAGGACGATTGCTTCATGTATTTTTCAGGTTTAACTCCGATTTACGCACACCATGGTGACATCTGCCTATCTCATGAACACATGACACTGTCGATTTTGCTTGAGCATGTAACACCACATTACCTTCAGGCCCTTTGCTGGAGGAGTGCTGTCTACTTGGTTGCTCCCTGTTTGGTACATCTGCAGCTGGCTGTTCCTAAGTGTAGCAACCTGTACCTCTCCCTCCTGAACTGCTTCTGGAACATTTCTCTAATTTTTGAGATCTCTTTGATGGCTAGTCCCAGTTTTCAGCATGGACTTTCCTGTCTTCATGTTTTCTCTAATTCTGCACAGAAGCCTGCTCTCTTTTCTTTCATTAATTAAGGATTTAACAGAGCTGTATGGAAGCTGAGGCCCTGTGGGGAGGCATTTATTATTTGCTTCCATTTTGACAGAGTACATTTGGCAAATCTTCTGGGGGGTACTATCCAACCACTCTTGCACCCACTTTATAGCAATTCAGTCTAGACCATGCTTCCCTAGCTTAAAAGATTGTAATGTGAAATAATGTCATGTTTTAAAGGAAAGATACATGATGCTTATTGCTTCTCTCTAATCACATAGCTGGATACCGTGTTGCTGAAGGAAATGAACCAATTTCAACATGATTTATTCTTTACAAATCTCTGTTGGTTCATCTTGGCTTTGCTCCCCCAGTTTTAAATAGTTTATTACCTTTTCATTTTACTAAACAGGTCTCCTCATCCCTTTTAAGACTCAAATTAATTATATATTTGTAAGAGATCGTCCAACTTATTTTATTGTACCTGACAAAGACTTTCCTTAGTACAAATATAGCATATAGTTTGAGGCTCATGGCTCCTACAGGATGTAGACATATCTTGCATTTAGGCTTAGATGATTGTTTAAGAAAATTTATTGTTAAAATATCTTTCATGAATATCCAGGCCTAAAGTTCATTGTAGTCATAGCATGGCTAAACTGAAACAGGTTAAGTATGAATACTTGGAGTTATTAATTGGCCATAAGAGAAGAAAAGAGTGCAGGAAAAACATCACTATTGTGTCTGTGCAATGCTATATTGTGAATAGCCATTAAATGCATATGTATAGTAGGAATAATTCTGGATCAAGAGCAATTGCAGATAAGCTTTCTTCACATTAGCTAAGGGGCTTGTGATTTTCTTTTCTCTTTGAGGACTGAGGCTTCAGATGTGAGTTCAGTTTCCCATTTGCATGCAAGATTACATTTCTCTCTTTTGACCTAATAGTGGAGTACATTTGATTTATATATTATTTCTAAAAATACTGAATATTTTAGGAAACAGGGCAGAAAATTCAATCCTCTATGTGAGTGCAGAGGTGATGTAGTAGGAGAGAATAAAGGTTTAATTTCTCCTATGCAACGCTATTTTCCACTGCTGCAGGACAGGCCTAAAAATGGTTATTTAAGAACTCACATTTTACACAGATTAAATTCTGCAGTTCTTATATTCTCCCTTGGCACTTCTCTGCCATGGAAACTGAAAACTGAGGTCAGTCAGAGCTGTAAAGGTTAGAACTGGCCTAGAGTGACACAGCAGTTGTGCAGATTAGGAGAGCACAGGAAGCTGAGCATCCTCATCCATGATTTCATTGCGAAGAACCCAGCAGCAATAGGCATGGTCCATGCTGCACATGGAAAGGAGCTCCATTCACAAATATTGAGTTTTGCTGTAGGTGGAAAACAGACACTTAGGTGGGAAGTCTGAATACTGAGCTAAGCACCAGCTCCATCACAGACCGGCAGCATCTTGCGAACATAATTTCTGGCAGCACTGTTGTACTTCATGCTGTGATGTGTTAGTAATTGAAACAGCTTAGCCTTGAAATTCAGAGACAAAATGCTGAAAATTCTGAAAAATATCATTAATATCGGTGTTCAGATATAAGTATGGAGAAAGGTCAAGTAGTGGTAGGAAGGGTTTCCATGGCAAAAATGTTGGAAGAGAAGCAACATTTCTCTGTCATGACATCACTCTGTAAAGTGAAAATCCACTTAAAGAAAGACACTTTAAGACCTAAAAATAAACTTGCAACCACTAAAATTACAAACTTAGTAGCTGTATAGGTAGAAGTAACTACTAAGGACAAAGGAAAACATGACAATATTCACTATCGGGAACTAAAAGTTGACTATTCCAGTTCGATTTTATGAGCTTTTATATTCTGGATTGAATCTATAAATTTATAATGATGTCATTTCATATCTACAGTGGTAATTCACATCTGGATGATTTTAAGACACTGAAAAAAATGTGTCAAACTCCTATTGCCCTAAGGTAACTCGAGCTAAATCCGTCCTCTTATTATTTCTTTCTGACTTTAGGCATACAGACAACTGACCATCAAGAAACACTGGTTTCAGAGGCTGATATTAGTGGACATCTGAATTTCTTGGAGTGGACTTCAATAGATTTGAACTGGATGAATTGAGTAAAACTTAGAACAACCAAGTTTCTTAGCTTGACATAAAAGGCACTCAGTTAATGTCCCTTATGCTGAATACCCTTTTTAAAATGAGCACTCTTGACTGTTTGCTGAGGAGGACAAGTAGTTTCCTAGACTGATTAATTGACACTTTGACACGCATTTAAAAATGGTCATCTTATCTAAAGATCCTCTTTTCTTTAAACTCTGCCCTTAAGATAAGCTAGTGTGCAGAACAGGCAGCTGTGTTATTTATCTGCATGATATAGATAATCTTACAGACAAACCCTTTTGTTATGGTCTTTGTAACTGGTATCATATAAGCAGCTTAAGGCTTCTTTTGCCTATGTTAAGTCACCACAGTGTGGAGAGGTTTGTAACTCTTACCTCACGTCACTACTGCTGTATACCAAGGCTTTTGTACAAATCAGTGGTCCTGGCATAAAACTGTATTAAGTTCTTAACTGAGTAAACAGATATGTGTTGGAAATCACATAACGAGACATTTGTTTTGACCCATGTAGCTACAGCAATTACAGCAGAACCCATTTTAATTAACAATAAGTTTCAGGTTATGCAATTTGAGATCTTATATTTAGAACACAAACTATTTCTGTTCCAAGCCCCTCTTTCAAACAATCTGGAACAAAAATTTGCACTTTAAAATTTAGTTCCATCATGTTCTCCTACCAAAATAATTGCAAAGGCAAGGGCAGGCTTCTCCTGTGCAGGCACAGGTGAGTGCTCAGCCCTGAGCATGGATCCATTCCCTGATTAAGTGTCCTGTGTAAGAAATCTGTGAGGCTGGAGTTTGTTTTTGCTTTGCTTTGTATGGAAAGAGCTAAGATTCCCTAGATGGGAGAAATTCCTCCAGGTGAGGTAGATAAGCACTAGAACATTTTCTCAGGAGTGAGTGGTCCTAGAAGGGAGGCTGGTTTAGACTGAAAGAGAGAAACCCCAGTTATCCATCCATCCATCCATCCATCCATCCATCCATCCATCCATCCATCCATCCATCCATCCATCCATCCATCCATCCATCCATCCTCTCCATGTCCACCCCCTCCTCTGCACTCTCTTTCATGCCTGCTACTCCTTCCTTAGCTCCATGACTTCTTGTTATTTATAGCCTGACTGCCAAGAGATTATAAACCTTTCTTCTGGAAACTTATAAGTCATACAGTCGTATTGTAAGGGAAATTGAAATAATGTTGCTTTCAAGCTTTCTAGACCTATGATCTCCTTGCTCAGCCACAGGATCTCTACTGCCTAGTTATTCCTCATATTTGGAATATGGTTTGAAAAATAGATTTTGCCCCAAAACATTTATCAGTCAACTGAACCGCCCTTTTGCTCCACGGTAAGTTATTTTTAGAGCTACAAACACAAATGATTTGAATACTTTGAATAATTTCCGTTTCAAAAATTATTTTTTTTCTTTCTTTGTAATTTACTTCCTATTAATACACTTGATGTCAGCAGTACTGCAAAGAAAAAAGGCATTCATATTCTCTGCAGCTTTGTCTTTTGTTTTATGAATTATAATACTGGAAGCAAGATGATAGCAGTGTGTAAAACAGTACTCTGGAAATGCTGCTTCCATGGTTAATGAAAATCTTTCTGAAACGGAATCTGAATAGATTAATTTGGCTGTCAAGTGTACAATAAGATGAACAGTAGGTTTTGGTGGTTTTTTGTGTCTTTTTAATTACATAATGATCACAGATTTTGAGTTTGGGTTTTTTCTTTTTTCCTTTTTTTGTCTATGTTTTTGTGGGGTTTTTTTTCTTTTTTTTTTTTTTAATTTGCAGAATGAAACACAGTGAAACAGTTCAAGTAGGTCTTTGGTTGCTTCTAGAAATAAATATATTCTGTGAACTCATGCATAAATGTCAAGTTTACACTGAATTTATTGTGTGAACATTTAGTAAACACTCACAATATCTTTCCTGTTAAAAAAGTACTATATCAAGCTAAGTAGTTTTGCATACAAAAGGAAGTCAGAATAATGTTTTTGTGAACCAGCAGGTGCAAATATTGCAGCTGGAGTTGAACTTCAGAGGGGAAAATAATCTGTCTTCTTGTGGATGAGTGATCATGCTTACAGTATCACTAGAAAAAACTACCTCAAAATCAGATTTAGGCATGTATGCATGCGATGATAAAATAAAGTGTGTGTGAGAGAAAGGAAGAGAGAGAAACTGAGACTGAGAAACCTTACTTCCCTTGGGTTTATTTGTTAATAAGGTTTGTAGCATGTTTCATGGAATGGGGCACCTTCATTGTTGGGAAGCATTTTATCTTTTCCTGTTCTTCCAGTAAGAAACTATTCATCAGCTTTCCCGGGATTTCCAGTATTTAGCAACTCAAGGAGTCATGCAAAAGTGCCTTTTCTGCCACAGAAGAGAGCACTGTAAGCAAGTAATGCTTCAAGTCACATGCAATGGCAAGTAGCACTGGAGTGCAGTTTGAGTTACTAGCTCAGTGCAAAAAGGTGTAAACAGAGCACTTCTGTTCTCTCTGGCACCCCAAAACCAAGGGCAAAGCTCTCTCTGGGCTGAAGTTCTGGCTTGTCTCTGTATGCATAATGCAGGAGAAAACCTGAGCACATGTGAAAACGTGCAATTAACATAAATATTGCTGAATTATCTGGGCTTAAACTCCAGGGTGTCCTCTGTGGGCAGAGAAGGGTAATTTGGCAAAGGTGTAAAGAAGCAGCAGGGTGGCACTCAGAGGATATGGCCTTTCCTCTAGCCCACTGGATTCCTAGAAATATATGACATCAAGAAATGCTGACAACATTTTGTTCTCTTTTGGTTGCTGTTAAGACTACCAACAGCTAAATTTTCCCTTTATGTTTTTGTTACTTTATTATTATTATTATTAATTTTCTGCATTTAAAAAGCCTTAATTCATTTACTGCTTATTTCTGAAAGGCAGCAATCGTATTCCCTACCAAACTGATGGTAAAATATAACAACAAATCATGCAGTTCTGGGAGCCAGAATACTGTCAAGAGAGTAATTTTACTCTTTGATACTTTAAAAGCATTTTTTAAAGCTCTTCCTAGTGATGTACTGATAAAAGCAAAACAAATATGAGAAAAACAGTTTCAAACAGCTAGCAGAGAAAGACCTGCCAACAAACTAGGTCCAGAACTAGTCCTGAGTACTTCAGTTTGCAGTTAAGTCAGTGTCCCCCTCATAACTCTGTGTAATAATTCTGATAATTGTGTGTGAGATTGTTTTTATGTAAGCACGTACGTGTAGGCAGGACTTTGAAATTTAGTGAGACTGCTGTAATACCGGATCGATGGTCAAAATGTTTAGAACTTTTCCATTGCTATCCAGAATGACTAGAAATTCTGTGTGATGTTGCCTTTCATCTTGGGCTGTTGTTTGCACATCTGCAGAAAATGTGGGTACATAAAGTGCTTGCACAGTAACAAAATTATTTCTCAGAGAGAATAATGTGTGTGTAACAAATAGCATTGTTGCTTTTCCTATTTGTGCTAAACCTAGCGATCTCTAATTAATCATTTTAACTTTTTTATTTTAAAATTATTCTTAGTTATACAGAATTCTCCCATACATATGGGCATAAGTTTTTGTGAGGCAAAATTTTCAGTTTCATTTGAAAGTTTGTGACTCTAATGATCTAATATTCTTGAAACTGATGCTATATGTTTTCATGTTACAATAGTAGTTTCATATCACAGATTTTGTTGAATTTTTTATACTTTTTAGATTGTAATTTCTTTAGCAATCCTTCTGAGGTTTGTGAAAATTAAAGATGTAAAACTGTTTAAAAGTACTGTCAGAATAAGTTACCAGAAAAGTGAAAGCTGAATGAGGCAGCCCCACCAAAATGCTCTTCTGATATTCCATATCCACACACAGCAGACTTGAGTAGTTCTTTCAGCCTCTAAACCCAGATGTTCTTCCTCCTTTTCTATTCTGTTGTATTTTAAACTTCCTAATGACCATCTTAAAAAAATCTGCAATGCTGTTTTAACTTGGAAAAACAGCATTTCTGTACACTCAAATAGGTGTATTTAGACCACTTGAATTCTTCAAACTACTATTTTTAAACATTTTACCAATAGCCTCCTCCCTCCACCAAACAACAAAGTAATTCATATGTTGTGTTGATAGGGCTGTGTTGCAAAAGCAAACATTTTATTTTCTGAAAAAATTACATATTTCTGCACATCCTAGCCAGTGTTATTTAAGTGAGAAGATGGACTAAAAGTGTTTAACAGTAAGGCTATAATTGATTTGGAGAATGGCTTCCATAGGAATGACAACTGTTAAATTGCTGCCTACGTTCTCCAGCCGTTCCTCCTTGCTCTACTTGTCCTACCACCCAATGTCTTTGTAGAAAGTCCCTCTCCAGCTCTCTTGTATCCCTTTAGGTAATGGAATGTACTTTAAAGTCCTCCCAGAGCCATTTTTTCTCCAGGCTGAATGAACCCCAGCTCGGGCTGTCTTCATAAGATAAGTGCTAGGTGACTAACACTACTAATTCTTAGGTGGGTTAAAGCAAAGAGGTGGACTTCAGTTCATGGTCATTTTACTAGGCTGGGCAAAATTATGTGGGAAAGGAGGTCTCATCTTTTTGCTTTTCTTCTTTTTCTCTCTTTTTTTCTTTTCCAAAAATTGACATTCTGCAGGGTTGTTGTTCTAGGATGTGTTGTTGGTTTACTTTCAAGTTTGTATGATTTATCAAGGACTAATTCAGAACCTTGAGCATTATTTGAAGTGTAGCATGTCAAGCCAAAAAGAAATGTCCAGCAGCACTGCAGCTTGGAAGAAATCCCATTTCCGAATAAGTATTAGTCATCATTTTTAAACTCACCGGGAAGATGAAAGTTTTGTTTAGAGTACAAATGAAAACAAAGGTTAAATAACACTTGTTCACATTATTCAGCTCAGCAGGTAACTATTGGCAGTGCACTGCAACAAAACATGATCTTTCAAAATGTAGAAAAGGAAAAGTAAAATTATCATGACTTAAAGGATGTATTAAAATTATTTATGTTTCATATTGCATAGCATTGTCAGATAAAATTAGAACATGATGAAATATAACATTATTTTAAATGGAATCTAGCAGTCAGCTTTAGAAATATGTGTATTAGAAAGCATGGAAAAATACATTACAGCAGTAGTATGGTTATTGTGCTCAAGTCTTTTTAAAAATAAAATGAAACCACTTCTGATGATTCTGACAAGTCTACATGCTGTACTAATAGATTAGGATTTTGCTAAATCTAATGGAACTATAAAGTCTTAATGTTTACCTAATAATTCACTAGAATTTTGAGGCATGAATCATGATGTCATCATCATATGTCAGCACCTATCATTGCAATGGTCTGTAAATTTAAAAAATAAATACTATAGATTTAATAAATTTCCATCTTGACTAATTTAACTCCCATTTTTATGATCTCACTAAATGTTTTCTCTCTGACTTTTAGGGTTTAGTAATGCTTCCACCAGACACATCAGGCAGCCCACATCACATCTGCTCATTTTAATAATCTGAAACTTGTTATCCATTTTTTAAATCTAATTTAATATTGCCCTCTTCATTTTTCTGTGGCATGACTTCATAACTATGCTTCTGATGACAGCTTGATCTTGTGCTTCTTTCTCCTTGACTTTATATAAAAACCTTTCCCAGTGGAGTTTTGGTACATTTGTGGAAACTTTCACATTAAAGCATTCTCTCTTTCATGGTTGTGTGTCTTCAAACATCTTCCCTTCTTTTGCTTGTTATGGTTTCTCTTTTTAGAGAGTTTCCTGTGCCTGTATTGAATGAATGGTATAAAAATATGCACAAATTTGCATAATTGCTGCTAGATGATTTCAGGAAGTCGTTACTTTCTTTAAAGCAGCCTGAGGAATATTTTAGTTTGTTGTCACCTCTCCACTATTATAAAGAAATAAAATGCATAGAAATAGAAATAGGATTTACCTTTTCTGCTGGCATATGTAACTGACTGCAAATGCTTTAGGCTCAGAGGCAAAAGAAAAACAGGTGAAAGAGAGAAATGCAAGGAAGTTATTTAATTACTGCCCAAGAATCCTGTTTTGTAGTGGCAATAATATGAATGTAAAAATGCGACTGATGCAAATATATGTCTACGAGATCTGCCCACAGGTAGCTCTGAGGTGAAAGAGTGCATGGTGCTACCAGCCATAAGAGACCTGCTATATCATGACTCAATTTTCTAATTCTTATTGAGCTCTTAATTGGGCATTAAGCTCCTTTAGCCACACCAGAATTTGCCTAGCTCATTGGCTTGATAAGACCTATGAGGCCAAACCTGTCCCTTACGTAGCTACATTGACTTCCACGGGACCTCAGCAGGGAGAAATTGCTTTTATTAATATGATGTAAGTGCTGCACACTAAGGGATGTATGTGTGTTGACATAGCATTCAATTTTAAAAAGATCAGTTTTACATATAGAAAATTAGGATGTATCTTGAGATTATTCCCTCATGGAAATTATTTTTATAAACTCAAGGTTTGCTTTTCGAACCAGAAGTCCTATTTTAGCAGGTTGGGTTTGTACTGCAAATAGAAGCAGTCAGGCTGAGCAGACTCTCTGTAAACAGCCCTGCTAATGGAAGAGCACTCCTAATCAAGCCAGAATCATTGCTAGTGTAAACAGTTTAAATAGTTAATGAAATGTACTGAGTAAAATGCAAGCTAGTGGATTTACATGTGGACTCCATATGCACAGAGGGCTCTCTGTCCACTACCTGGCTTTTAAACCAGCCAGTGAAGGTGCTGGACTTCTCTGTGCATCAGAAAAAACCCATCTTGCCTCCTGGTATCTAAATATTGGGATAGACTGCAACACCCTGACTTTCCTTGTTTTGGTATCCAAGATTTAACTCTGCCTACACTTCCACAAGTGTGCTCTGGCATCTCACGTAGACTTATCATCAAACAGAGTTGGCTGAAATAAGGAGTTGCAGAACAAGGAAAAAGGCAGCAATTACATTAGTTTGCAACAGAGACATTAAAAAGCCTGAATAGCTTGATCAGACTTTTGGGTAATCATTCCTAAACTACTTAGTTATTTTAGTTCCTTGACAACAAGCATAATTCAAGTTTTATTTTCTTTGTATCTTCTATTACAGAGGAAAATAGGAAATTCAAACCCCAATTCAAATAATGGAGAAAATAAATTAAAAGGTCAAAGTGTGTTTAAATTTATCTTTTGAAAAAATATCTTTCTACTCGCTATAAATATTCTTTATTTCACTGAAGAGTTGATTTTTCATATGGCAATTTCCTGTGCCCTGGAAGTCTCTCCAATCCTGGTTCAAGATGAATATCCCAGGGATTTTGGAACAGTTCCAACAATAGTATCAAATGTTTATGGTGATACCTACTGGCCTTTAAGCTCCCCTTTCATCAGCGAAGTCCTGCTGTGGTTTTTTGGCTTTTTTTTTTTTTTAGAAAATAAACCTAAGCCCCCACCAAACAGGAAGACTAAAACCAGGTGATGATGGCTTGGTTGGTTGCAGCTACTCTTCAACTGTGGAAATTCCACATACATTACCTGTGATCCAAAGAGCTTGATGACCTCATTTGCAACAATGATGAGACTCAGTGGAAAGCAAAGGTTGGAAAGTAAATGCTTATGCCTGAAACAGAGACCTTGAAGATCTTGATCCACCCCCTAGTAGCTTTGTATGTGTCATATATCTGTAACCATCTTAAGGGCAATTCCCCCCCAAATTCCCTTTATTTCTGATTGTATGGATGACAAAGTGCCTCCTTTTTACATCGATAAGTATCTTGGCTCTCAGCTGAAGGTTAAGCCTGATAAGATTTGTTGAAGTAGACCAGCCTTGACAAAAGGTTTGATTTAGTCATTAATTTAGTCTGGTTACCAGAGCTGTTTATCACAAAAAAATTGAAAATAAGCTAAATACAGCTCTTGTACTGAGAAAAGGGGGAGAAGATCCTCTTTTCTCTACTTGTTTAGTGGTTAAAATACAGCCTCGGGATTATGTGGCTCACAGAAAGATAGAATGTCTATATTACATGGTCATGATATTCAACCATCAGAGATCCTAGACTGTTTCTAGCAAAGAATGACAAAGGAAAAAAATTTGGAAATGTGAGCACAAGGCTCACACTCCATTATTCATGCTGAGTCATTAAGTACTTTTCTTGAGGGTGCCAAGTGTGAAAAATACCCGCCTGGAAAATGGGACAGGAGCTGGAGCCCCCTGAGACTTGCAGGGAGGTGGGCTCTGTTTTGATTTGGGAGATTCCTCTTCTTCTGGAAGACTGCAGAAGCCATCCCTGCCCTGGTAAGACCTGGCATTGCCTTTGGGCCAACACAGAGTTAATTTTTGCAGTAGCCAGGAGGGCTGGTTGTTCTGTGGCACTGCATGCCATTGCCAGGGGTGGGGGATAAGGGAGGGGCACCCGGGTTGGGGAGCACGGCAGCACATCTGGGTGTTGTTTCTGCAGGGTGTCACATTCCAAAGAAGGAACCAGGAGGGGATTCTGAAGATCCCCAGAGTGAAGTTAGGCACAGATGAGGTCGGTATTACATCTATGAACAGTATATTAACAAGAAAGTCAGCCCTAACAGAGAAGATAGAAAAGACAGAAAGCAAAAGAAGAAAAAAAAGGGAAAGAGAGAGCACAGGAGAGAGAGGAAGTTGCCACCACATGTCTCATGATGTCCTGTTGGTCCAATTCAGCAGTGACACAGTGCTGGCAGCAGTGGGACACCCAGCAAATGGGCAGGGCAGGACAATGACACAGCAAGCAGGCAGGACAGTGGCAAGGACAATGACACGGGCTAGGGCTAAGACAGCAGCGGGACGTGGCAACAAGGAGGGGCAAGGGCAGGGTCAGGGATGGCTGGGCTAGGGCCCCAGGGCAAGGTAAGAGCAGCTTTGAGCTGAGATAGTTCTAGGGCTCCAGGGTGTGCTGGGCAAGGTGACACAGTCCATAATCCCTTATACGCCACATATCCCCTCCCATGGTCCGATCATCCAAGGAAAATTATTGGGATGCCCAGAGAAGCTCTCCTTAGCAGCAGGAGTTCTCTTGGCCCTCAGGGGGAGTAGCCCAGAGGAATCCTCCTAAATAAAGGCTTTCTCCACCCTGCTGAGGCGCCAGCTGGAGAAATCCCCCAGAGACAGAGCCTTTCTCTTCCCCCTGGGCAGGTTGCCCAGCAGCAGAACTTTTCTCTGTGCAGATGCTGACACGTGCTGCCACAGCCAAGACATGAGCAGCTTTTCTAGTACTTTCCATTTACATTAGCAAAAACAGATTTTAAACAACAGTCAGAACAAAATCCAAACAATGCTGAGGCATTCTTATTCTAACATTAATCAGTCCCTCACACATGGTGAGGGGTATTTTCATGTGTGAATCGTTTGCCTTTCTTGTATACCCTTTTATTAATGCTATTGCTTTTACTGTTCATTTCTTATCAGATTGCTGTTTCCAGTAAATTGTTTTTATCTTGACTTGTGATCTCTGCCTTTTGTGCCTCCAATTCTCCTCTCCACCCCACCACAGTGGGAAGGGGCAGGAGGATGGGAAGTGAGCAAGGAGCACATGTTTTGAAAGTTTGGTTCAGTGGGAACACTAAACTGGGGAACAGCATTCCTAAACCTCAGCAGGGTGGAGTATTTTTTGGGAGGGACCAGAAGCACATTGCAGCCAGTATAGGAGAAGCACTGAGCTGATTGGATGCTAATTAAGGATGTCATATCTCTTTGTAAGAAGAGATAAAAATACTCGCTTTCCAAGGCAAGGTAGGCAAAGCAAGGAGAGTCATAGAAGGAGAAGGAAAGGCAAGGCAAGGGCTGGAAAAATGGGTAGGGGTTTCAAGCTGGGGGATGGGTGAGCAAGTCAGTGGAGGGAAGGAAGGGCAAGGGAAGGCTACAGAGGGGGCAGTAAGGCAATGCAAGGTGCATGGAAGCAAGGCCAAGCAAAGGAATGGTCAGGAATGAGAAGGGAATGCAGGGTTGGATAGGAACAGCGAGGCAAGGGAGGTGTAGTCCATGCAGCAAGTGTAAGAGGAACAGACAACACACGGCAAGGCCACGCAAAAGTGCCAGGGACGTCAAGGTGGGGAATTGGTGAGCAAGCCAACTGGAGTGGTAGGAAGGGCAAGGGATGGACACAGATGGGTCAGGAAGGCAAAGGAAGGGACAATCAGGAATGGCAAGGAAATGCAATGTCGGGTAGGAATGTCAGGGCAATGCCAACAAGGTGCAGGCCTGGCAATGAGAGGCCATGAAAGCGTGGTGGGGGGGCATGGGCATGCAAGGAAATGCAAGGCAAGGGAGGTTTAGCAGAGGAAAACAAATAAACTGTGGGGATTTCTTGTTGTAACCATGGCTACAGAGTGAACCAGGTGTCAGCAGCTTGGTAAACTAAGACACCCACCTCTCTGGAGCTAGTCCTGGTCCTCTACATCTGAATTTGAGGAGTCATTCCACTAAATACCATCTTCTGCTTCAGGTCCAAGGGCGACCGAAAGCTGTTCTACTATCAGATCTGAGAGAAAAGTACATTATTAAAAGTGGTAGGAATGAGTCCCTCTTAAAAGAGAGAAAAGGGAAAAGTTGATTTAAAAGCCTACTTTGATATCATTAACATTTTTCCTACTTCAGCAAACCCTCTTCTCCTTGCCCCAATGTCATTTTTAACAATAAGGAAGCAGAAAAAACTTTTTTAGAAAATGAAGATACAATTTTCAGAGCAAAAGTTTTGATAACTGCATACTTACATATAAAAATACACAAAATATAATTTATTTGCTATTTTTTTCCAAAACAGCTGAAACAAAGTTGCTTGGAATTTTCAAGACTATTCATATTTTTACATTTATTATTTTTTAACCAAAAAAAGGTAGATTAATTGTTTGTATAAAGCTAAATAAAGTTATTTCTAGTTATATAATTCAATCAATAAAGAGCTGAGGTAACACTTGTTTGTATACAAGGGCTTTATAAATTAGTTATGTACATAATTTGTCTTCCCCGCAGCTGTCTACTAATGCATTTTTAGTGACAACCTATTTACATTCTTTCTAACTGTATGAGCAAGATCTCAGAGAAACATCACTTATATGGCAACTGAATAATTGTTTGACAGCATTTTGCATCTTTGATGGAGCATGAAGAAAAAATCCACTAACAATGCCACTGCTGCCAGGACCAGTTATCACTCTGCAAAATCCAAAATTCAATGCTATGAAACTGTGTTTGTAAAAACTACAGGTTTTTATGGATGTATCTATTCTTACTATTGCACTCCATAATTTGTTTCATGGATTGTACAGAAAGCAGTACATGATTTTAACAAGCAGTCTTAAATGAGCAGATTAACAGGTAGAAGGAAAGGGATTAGGCTTTTATCTAACATCAGCATTGTGTGAGAGAGTATCCACTCTGCTGGGAATAATTAGTTCGTTTAAACCTCCTTAGATTTAAGTGTCATTTTTATTAATTGAGTGTTTAGAATTCTGTTCTTACCTTTTCAATCCTGTTTTTCATGGCTCTGTACAGCAATAGACACAAAATATTGATTAAAGGCATGGTCCTCTATTTTTTCCAATGTTTTTACTTCTCATATATTAATGAAAGCATTTATCTTAAGAAGTCAAAGTATAACAAATATATTTGTACGTACCTGAATTCTCAGTTTAAATGGTTATTTGTGCTTCATCAAGCAAGCATTCTAAAACTTAAATGGTACTTGTCTCTTTTAACCACCTTTAGGCCCTAACTGGTGACAAATCTGCACATGACCCCATGACTACCATGGGAATTTCCATTCAACTGTTAGTTAAATAGCTTCATTTGGGATACAGTAGAGTCAACGAGGCAGCCACACTGACCAAAGCAGCCTTTGATATACTGACAAGCTGTAAAAAAATCAAAGCTAATCCAAAATGCTTAGAAATGTCAACAGCCAACTCAACTTTCTGTATTAAATGTGTTGCACATCATCCAGTCAGTAATAACTTGTGCAATAGAAAGCATGCTCTCACATGACTAATCCTATTCTTTTTTCCTGTTAGTTTTCAGTAGCCTGCACATACACATGTATAAATACACATGCACATACAAACATCTATTTCATAACCTCATAGAAAAGGCTGGGTTGGAAGGGACCTTAAAGAACATCTAGTTCCAACCCACCTGCCATGGGCAGGGATGCCACCCATCAGTCTGAGTTGCTCAGGGCCCCATTCAGCCTGGTCTTGAAATTTATATTTATCTATATTTATGTTCATTTTTACCCATAATAAATATATTTTAAATTTCTTTCTCTCATATGCATTTCAGTTATTCTTTCCCTGCTGTGTTTTGCTAATATCTATTTGATGTTTTTGGGGGTTTTGAAAAGTAACTTTTTTGCTAAATCTCATTTTCTGTTGATTTTATTACAAGCCACATATCCTTAGTGTTACCACAGGGGTAAAGCTACCCCTTCAGAGGAGTATTTGCATCACTCTTCACTAGTCAGTGCTGGATTTAGCATCATGTAATCACAGCAATTACTTTTGTCTTTTTTTTCTGTGTTTTGTAACTTCTAGGTTAAGATTGAGTACCTTCAAAGAGTAGCCATGTAGTACAAAATACTTCATTTTATTCAGTTTCTTCCCATGTTTCAGATTGATTACCAAAGCCCAAGTAGCTGTTTATCTGTGCTCTCCTTCAGTTTCAGCATTCAAGAAAAAAAAAAACCCACTTCTTTCCATATGCATTTTCAGAGAAGAGCTAAAATAATAAGCAGATTTCTTTGTGAAAGTTCATTTGTTTAGGAATATCCTTAGAAGCCTGTTTAATGAACGAAGCCTTCGGTGTTCCTTCAGTGTCTGTATGAAGATCTGAAGGTTATTTGTGACTTATTAAAGGTTTGATCTATCCCAAAAATGAAACCAGAAAACTTTCAAACCCAAAATAAAAATTAGATTTGCACTGTTTGAAAATGTGGTGCTAGTGGTTTCCTATAGGGGAAACACCTGTTACTAGCAGAGTATTAAAACAATGTTCTAGATCCCATGAAAGTGAATAAAGAGCTCAAAGAACCATTCAGACAGAAAGCCTTCCACAAAACTCAGCAAAGACTATCAATCACGCTAGAAAGCCTTGATGAAATGTTTTCATTACTTCTAGATAACAAAAGGTGTCTTCCTGGGGAAAAAAGAAATCCTTGGGGATATTTCAGCTGATTAATTATACAAATAAATTGTCTCTTTTGTAACAAAGTGGTTACAAACAACGTTGCAATGTGCCTCTCAAACTTCAGAAAGTAGGCATTTCAATACTGGTAGGAAAATTTAAATTTCAAAGCATGTTCTCTTTCTTTTTTAGTAAATGCCTGTATGTTTAGGAGGAAGAAAGTAATTGAAGGCAAATCTGGGGGAAAGCTATCGTGGAGGGTTTTATTCTTTCATTCCAGCTCCTGTTGATTGCTATCTTCTCTTGAAATTCATCCCATTGATCAGTGGTGATGATTTACATAGGGAGACAGCACTCAGGATGAGCCCTGCAGCATATTTCAGACCAAAATTCCCTGAAATCAACAGAAATCTGTATGTGCACTCAATGACTATTGTCGAGGGTGACTCCTCCTAAAATAAAGACAGTGAAATGAAAAATTTCTACACTGAGAGCTGGCATAATAGATATGGCCAGGGACTAATGAAAGTGAGCTCCTTGTTTTTTGTAAAAGTTTCAGTGGTATTGTATGTCTTATTTTTTCCTTAAACTTTGAAGACCAAGGGCAACCAATATGATAATTTTCATGGTTCATGGCGTAGCTGATAACATGTAATTTTATTAGCTGATTTCAAGTCAACTCCACAACTCCTGGTTGAGCTAGAGGGTATTGTTTAATAAGATAGCTAATATTATTTTAAGTACTTTATGTAACAGAGAATTGACTGCTTCAACAGAGAAGTTGCTACAATATCATTATTCTTAAATATTTTCACCTGATTTCTTCTCTGAATTCATCCACTGTCAGTAGCAAGACACTGCAGTGTCACATTGTACCAGTGTCTGCATCAAAATTCCTTTATTAAAATTCTTTTTTCTTGCATATATTCAGAAGCACTTTTTTTAATAAATGAATTATTTTTTTTTCTTTAAGTTTCTCACTATAAAACAGATTTCCTAGAGTAAAAAGCATATCTGTTAGTTTTTCGTTCCTTTAAAAAGTATACTTACTTTGAAACATGAAAACTGGATATTAGAATGATTATATCATTAACATATAATGTTATTTAACATATATTGTAACATCGTCAACATATAACATAAAAAAGAACTTTGTCTATGCTGTTATTCAATATTCTCCATCTGTTAATTAAAGCATTGTTTTTTAAGGTGCCTAGTTAATGAATTTTGATACTCTAGAGTAATTATTTAAAAGATTGCTTCATGTGACTTATCTATAATATGATGTCTAGCAAACAATATAGAGAAATAGAGCAGGAAATTATATAACCCAGTAAAATAAGCTTCAATTATGTATTTAATCTGATGAGTTTTAACATTATTTATCATAAACTGAAGTTTAGAACCATTAGTTGTGTGTATCTCACTGTAATTTTTAGTGTACCTCTATATTTGAGTTTGTGGGCTTTGGAACACCTGATTTGTGGATGTTCATAATATTTCTGTACATTTATTACCATTAACCTCCAGCTGGATGATTTCAGCCTTGATTCTTCTTAAAATATGTTCTGTGTGTTCTCTAGTAATTTATCTATATCAGTGATGAGCAGTCTCACCTATTTTGCCAGCAGTTATTTCTCTGTTAGAGCAGAGGATCCCTAGTTCAATCAACTCTTCTAAATGGATTGTTTTTATTTCACTTCCTCCACGGAGTGTGATGTGATTTCCCTGATGGATGTGTCTAACTCCAATGCATCTGGGGAATCAGCCACATCTCTGTACTACATGTATTGTTATAATAATCACAGGAATGCAGAAGTCACAAGGAGCTCTTCCATATTCTGACCTGTATTGAAAAAATAAAGAAACAAAAATATTAGGTGCTCTGAAGTCTCTTCTAATGCAAATGACATATATAAAATATTTTAGTGAGTGTGAAGATAGCTTTTTCTGTTAATTTTCAGTGATATCTGAAAAGATATTAAAATATATCAAAATCTGTGACGTTTCAAAGCTGAAGAAGGTACTGTTTAGTTGGCCTGTGAAAATTATATTACAAATTGGAGAACAGCAAAAGTGCTTTTATTTTTTTCTAGTTAAGAACCTATTGTACCTTTTCATTTTATTTGATTCTGGTTTTTTGGGGTTTTTTTCTGAATTATAGAGTCATTCAGATGCAATGGATAAGTAGCCATTCAGCTACTCAAATCATGATAAATAGGACCAAAAAGTATTACATCTCCATTTTAGAGGCGATATCCTCTTGACAAATTATGGAAAGTTATGCTGACATCAGTAATGATTGCCTGAACAGTACAGCTGAAGAATATTGAAAATTAATGTAGGTGTCTACTGAATATCTGTGAATGGTACAAATACTGTACAATAATAATATATAAAGAAAATTTGTCTTGCTGGATGAGACCTAATAGTTGCGTGAACTCACAGTGTTCATAATCTGTAAAATCTTCAAATTTTTCACTATAAAAATTATTTTCCTTATCACAGATTTTCTAATCACAGACCCCAAATTCTAGAAGATCTGAAAACAGGATAAATTTGCTTTCCTCAAGACGCAACAATGAAACAACTAAAGATGTTCATATACCATTCAAGTTTTGAATGTTGGTATTCCATAGAATGAAAACCAAAAGAAAATCCTCACTGGATTAATATTCCCTTGACAAATAAATTCAAAGCACCTGTTTTTGAAAAGGGCCTCCCAAGAGATGTAGGTGTGTTATATCGTAGGTGTTATACAGTGCACTATCATTTGTTTTATAAATCTTCTTTGATATTTTATAACCTTTTTATACTACAATATTGTAATTACAACCTGTGAATTATAGATGTAATTATGTTGCAATTACTGTAATGAGAACAGCAATGGCAGTGCAGAACCACTTTAAGACAACTTGATAAATGCAAGTGAAAAACAAAAGAAACAGAAAAAGAATATAATTTCATGCCAACAGTGAAACCATAGTAATATATTGTCTTTTCAAGATAAAAGAAAGATTTTTTTTCAGCATTTAACAGTCTATAGAAATAAGCAAATCTAAAAAACCTGGGACTGAGAATCATCCTGAAAACTCAAAGGTGCTTTTTAAAATATCAGAGTGCTCCATGAGGCTCAAGACCGGGATTCAGACCATCAATACATTTTCGGGTTTTTCCACCAATTCTTTTATGTGTCTCTATTATTTTTTTTTTCTTTTGATCACCAAAGAGTTTATTATGTGTTCTGATCTGTTGAGAATGCTTGCTGCTGTCATGTCCAAATTAACTGTGAATCCTTTTTTCTTATGATGCAATTGATGCCAAACAGCTAATTTTTGAGGAGCTGTATTCTTGGCAGCTATGTCCTGGTTGCCAAGGCAAGGTTCATTGAGACCTATTCATCAAAATCCCATGCATGAGAGCTGCAGACAAACTGTGGTAAGTAGGTAATTAGTTTATTGTGCGTTGTGTGTTTGTACCCTCCTGCATGAATTCTCATGTTGTGTCAGGCTGGTGATTACAGTGCTGGAGATGCCTTCAGGTTTGAAGTGGTTCTCATACAATACTTTAGCAGTCACTGTCCAAATCTGGAGTACAGTAACTCTCTCCCAGAGAACAAACACATAACTGCCAGCCCTGAATTCTTGCCTATAGTTGTTTCAGCTGATTTAATTCCTCCTAGCTCTAAGGAAGATTTCTCATACCATATGCCTTTATTTGTTGACCAGGGATTTAAACCCCTCAGCTAATCTGAGTCTGTTGTGAGGCTGCAGCTAGGCTGGGAGGGGCTCTCTCTTGGAATAAAACATGATTACATGGGATATATGAACTTTCATGGTTCCCTGATCCACTGTAGCAGTGTCACTGTCAAGCTGTGAAGCTCATCTCTGGGGTGATGTGCCTGGGAGCTGTGATTCCCATACCTTGTCGTACTGCAACAGCTGGACTTTCCTGGGAGTGGAGAATCTGTCCTCAGCTTTCTCCCCCAAAATGCAGTTCAGGGACCTAATTTCACTTAATGAGAAATACCAGGGAAACTGGAATTAATAAGGGCTGCTTTAGAGTTTGAAGCACAATTTTGTCATGACACTGTCCACACCGAGGTGTTTCCTACTTTCATTTCTCAGAAATAACGCACAGATTTTTATATATTAATCTTCATGTGTTCGGCAGTAACCAGTCTGTTGATTTATAATATCAAGGCAAACTATTGGCCTGCTTTAATTTTTTTTTTTCCTTTCCCCTGCTATGACAGCCTGGAATGCCATCTGCTGCTGGGATTCTTATCCCTTAAACTAAGTGTGTAATTCAAGTATACAATACAGTATTGTACTTCTGTTTTTTTTTTAACTGCACAGCTGTTGGATACAAAAGATAAACTCCAACAGTGTTATTTTAAGTCTGTTATCTATTAAATATCAATGAAGCCATGCATTGTTTAGCACCATTATGAAAGATTAGATTTTTCTCCAAATAATCAAATAAACAATCTGCAGTATCCAAACCAAGGTGAGGGACTTCATTAGGGTGTTTAGTATATCTAATTTCTCATTTATCAAACCTTACAGAACAAAGATGTTCATTCATTTGAAATGGTACAGTCCTGTACTGAAAATAGAAATGCTTAGGAAAAATGTAAAATGATTCATACTAAAGAGGGAAGTAGGAAGTGCTGCAATATAAAGTCTTGAACAAATTAAATAAGCAACAAGTAAAGAATATATTCCATCTTAAGTTGTTGTAATTAACTCTTGAGAGAGATTCTTAGTTGGCTGGAGGATTTGAGCAAATCATGGTCTCATAATTTCTACTTAAAGTAAACGTTTTAAATGAGAATGGCTTCTGAAACTGCAAATGTTTTGGTATAGGCTAAAAAAATATCAATATATCAACTCAAACGACAACAAAAAAAGCTCTTTATTTTTGCTTGCCCTGTGCTAGTCACTTTTAACCTGGAAAGGATTTGAAGATTTTCGGTACAGTAAGAACCTAGTGGAAACATGTCAGCATAGGCTGTGTCATATGTAACATGTGGGCATATCTCATGCCTTGTCAGCATATCAGGAGTTAGGCTACAGAAGGAATACCCAGATAATTCTGTAAGAGAGTGTTAACCACAGAGAGCTGCATATTAATCTTGCCTACAAACAAATCTGACTCACTAGAAGAAGTTGTACCAAAGGCAGGGAGAAGAACGGGAGGTATCTGGGAGAGGCAGCTCCGTTAATCAGCACTGATGGTTAGTTTAAAAATTCTTTCATCAGAAAATAAAGCTGGGAGCCACTCCTTTGCAACACCCAAAACCTTGAAGGGCTACTTAAATACTGGCTGTAAAATAATGTTGTAATGCAGAATAATTCAGTATCTTTTCTCTGGAGATTAGAAGCAGAAGTATGTCTTTTGGCACATGCTCTAATCAGTGCAATAAAGAATTTTGCTTTGCCTCTGGGGCAAAACACCTGATTTTTTAAAAAATTAAAATTTGGAAACTAGAGACAGTCCCTTTCACCGTGTCTTTCTCTTACATCAGGGGAGCTGTAGGATTCTCCTGAGATGCAGATTTGAGCTCTTCCAGACTGAGGAAGCCATTGAATCTGTCTTTGGCATGCTGGCACCTGAGCTGCCATTTTAAAAATAGGGCATTTCTAAAGCTTCCTCCTTCAGATATATTTTTGTATGTAAATAACCCATGACTGCTTTTTCTGATGTAATTCACTCCTGACTGTTAAGTAACTCGGAGCTGGCAGGAACATTTCTCCTTTTATAAAATAACCACAAGTATTTTCCTTCTTTAACTACATGGAGACAATTCTCAACACAGATGGAAACAAACATTTGCTGCTCAAGAACGAATTCTTAAATGAAGGCATATAAGCATCAATACACACCAACTTAAATGGGTTTTACAGGGTTTTGAGAACCTCCTGGAGTTAGTTTCCCCTATTCTACTTAAGCTCCTTGTTGGGGACCTTAAGTCATATGGGAATCTGAGAGCTTATAGTCCAGTTCTTCAAAAGCACCTGTTTCAATGAAAATTAGGTACTGAAGAGCCTTTAAAGATATGAGCCTAAATGTCTCTCTTTGGTACAATAGAGAAAGCCATCTGTACAGCAGGAAATCAAGTTCCCTTGGGGCTGCCGCTGTGACCCAACAATCTTGCCCCTCATTGTCCCTGTGTAGCTCTGAGGTGAACTCCCTCTGATACCTCTGAGATCAACACAGGATAAAAACTGGTCTGTGCCTTTGAGTTTATGTCACAATTTTCAAGTCCTCTAATTGGGTTAGGCACTTATCTTTGACTGAATTTCAATGAAATTTTTACACCTAGCAGGAACATTTCAGTTTGTTCAGAATTCCCATTTCAAAATCTCAAAATGTAGTGTCTGAGAATAAAACCTGATACAGATCTGGGAGGTGGTACTGGGATGTTTTTGTACTGTAGCTGAGACAAAACCATTAGAAATATTTAGAAAATCACCACTATGAATTTCATTTTAAAATGCCTGTGAAAACTTGAACGTGCAGCTGTGATTGACCTCTTTTGTGCAGTGCTGTGGTGTCCCAGTCCCATGCCATGAGAGGTAGTGGTTGTTGCTGGTTTAGATGACAGAAGACTGAAAAATTCCCTTGTGAAGAGGAACAGATCTGTCTTATGAGACAATCAGGAACAGTGACATTAACTCTTTGATGCTACCTCTATTTCAATTTTAGCATATCCAAATGAGAACAGCATTGCTTCAGTGGTAGGAACTCAAAAGGGGAACGGTTTTGCATATGCTTCAGAATAAACATTACTCTGGAAAAAACCCTTTTTTTCTTCTCTTTTGTTTTGGTTTGGGTTGGTTTTTTTTTTGTTGTTGTTGTTGTTGTTTTTTTTGGGTTGGTTGGTTAAATAACATGTCCCTGCTGCTAGCAGGCAGCTGCACAGTAAAGCCAGCCACCAGAGCCATTTATAAAGTACAGGGTCCAATTCCTGACCCCAAGCCCTGCTTGCTCTTAGCTTCCAGGAGTGAATTTTGTGTTGATGACAAGTGAACATTGTTAATGGAAGTTCCATTTGTCCTCAGTTTTCACCTTGGGCTCCTTGGCTGCCTGTGCAATTTCCTACACTCTGCACCGTGCCTCAGGGCCCTTATTTCTGCTGTTTGGGCACGGGGATCTTTAGCAGGCTCCAGCTGTGCATCAGGGGTGCTGAGCTGTGCCTGGGTATCTCACTGCTGCAGCAACGGGGAGCGCAAGCGGGTTTGGCAACGAGGATGCACTGCTGAGCTTCAGGTTTCCATACGTGCTCCTGCCTTCCAGAGGTGCTGATGAAATGCAGTGTGTGAGCATATTTTGGGGTCTGGAGCATGGTTTTGGCAGGGATGTGACTCACTGCTGAAGAGAGGCTGCTTCAGGCAGGGAGGTGGATGGAGATAATCTGGGGGTTTCTGACTTTAACAGCAGGTCAGGAATTAGGTGATTTACCAGAGAATGTCATTAGAGAACACCCAGGCAGTCTGGGTATAATAAACAACAAAGCCTTAAGTCCAGAGGACCCCATTAACACTCAAAGTGTCTTTAAAAGTATTAAAGCCTAACAACACCACAGACTACTTTGTATTTTAGCTGTAAGATGCTCAGGAGTATTAGGTGTAAAGCCAGCATGAGAATCTGCCATGTGTTAAAGTTTATCTGACTGTAACCTTCAACCACTCCTTCCTAGCCTGTTTGCCCTTAGATCTACCTCCCATATTGCAGGGGCTAATTTTAAAGCAAATAAAATAATCATGGCTGTGAAGGCTTGACAGGCTCTTGGAGTTCAGTTTCTTTCTCAAAGGAGGCAAAAAATTAACAATATACAGTCTGCATAAGACAAAATAATAGATAACTGTTGACTGAAACATCTTCATTCTATAAGTTTAACATCTTTTACTGGAAAACTTGCCTAATGCTTTAAAACTTGAAAATATAAATTGTAAAAGAAAATGAAAATGGAAAGCATTTGGTTCCCAGAATGATTAAATGAGATATTTTGACATTTATAGAAATTGCTTACACTTATAAAATGAAGTTCCTGTAAAGCTTACTTGATTTATGTAATGTTAACTTTCCAGAGACATGAGTAGTCTGTCTGCATGTTCCATTGAAATGTCAGGCATTCATATTAAAAGCAGTAAATAACATATTTACAAACACAAACGTCTGAAACAAAGCACAAATAATATAATAATAGATGGTACCTAATGGTAGCTTTTTAGACGTTATGCAAACTTACAGCCAAATGTTGTTTACTGCTTTGTGAATTTTTACCATTAGGTAAAAAAATCAGTTTCATGAGCATCAAAATAAACTTTTGTAAGGAAGCTAAACTTTTTAATAACTGGTTGTAACTGCCTCAAGGAGCTCATTTGTCACAATCTAAACTATACTGTTCATCTTCACAATCATTACAGTTTGGCTAGTCACAGAGTAGTCATTTAAATATAATGAGTCCTACCTATCTAGGAAAGAAGCCGAGAAGAAAATCATTTTGTATTATGGACGGGAAAAGTATAATAAAAATAGTAATAATCAGCTTTTCTTGCTAAATTAAGTTTCCAGATTTGCAATGTGACTATTCTAGATTTTAAAGCTTGGCAGGACAAAGCCTAGGGGTAGTTTGGGCAGTCTGGTGCCAGGCATAAATTGGATGGCTGGACATGCCTTGTCTTGGGATGCTCCATGACTGCTCAGCTCAGTTTCTCAGCTCTGCTTCTGACGTGTGCCGTGCTGGTGAGTGACGTCATTGGGTGTGCGATGGTGACAGGCGACGTCAGCGGGTGTGTGGTGCTGGCAGGTCACCCCAGGGGGTGTCTGAGCTGGGTGTGACTGAGGTACAAGCCAGAGAAGCTGCAAGCAGCATGTCCCAACGTGCCTGTGTGCCCCTTGGGGGGGCACAGAGCACCCCCTGGACCCCCAGGGCCAGGCGGCGGGAATCCTCCACCCTCTCCAGGTGACATTTTCACACCAGGACCCTAGAAAACTGGGCACTCTCTCCCATGTGGTAGAAAATACAAAAATTCAGAACTTGACTGCATTTGCAAAGCCCCTGGTTTCTCACTGGCAGTAACTTTTGCCTTCTGTGTAATGCTGTTTGCAGCAATGCCTGTGCAGCTCCTTCATGGCACCTCACTTGATAATAATTTGAAGAAATAGTCAAAATAATTTGAAATGATGGTGCAAGGCAGCTTTCCAGAGCAGAGAGGGTTATAGGCAATCAAAAACATGTTTAGTGAGAAGTTACCACATCACTGAGCCTGATTTGTTTCATTCAAAATAGCTTTGTGTACTTCCCTTCACCTGCAGCACCATTCCTGGGGAACTTTCCTGGAGCTTCTGAAGGAATATTCTGGGTACTTCTGTGCCTGTATCTTACAGAAGGTTTCTGCAGAAAACTGAAAAAAATAATCATCTGTGAGACAGAAAAGCAACTCTTTTGTTTGCATTGCCTTTGGATGTCTATGGTCCATAGACAATAAGCCAAAAAGAGGGAAGAAAAGGTAGGAGTATTTGTGGGTGGCTCTATCTTATATCCCAAATCTACTGTAGGAGATAAAGGGCCGCAGTGCATTGGCCTTTTTGCATCTGCCCTCATCCCAGCTGAGGAGAGAGCAGGTCAGGGAGGGAGGGAGGGAGGGAGGTGGTTTGGCTGAAGGAATTTCATCTCAGCTGCCGTGCAC
>VXAX01003034.1:0-80295 GCA_013399835.1 Leptocoma aspasia | reverse complement strand
ATTATTATTTCTAAAATAAAATAAAATAATTTTTTAAAAATAGCTTTTCTAATCTATTCCTGGTTACAGAATTGCCAGTTCAAAGGCTGCTGGGATTATCCATCTTTCAATTTAACTGTGTCAGAATTCGAGGCCTACATTTGGTGTAACCGGGGCGTTCTATTTAATTAAAAGCATTTCTGTCGTGATCCTCAGCGCTGTGAATTAGTCCTGGTCCCTGGGATAAAGGGAAGCACGCTAATTGTAAGCTGATTTAGTGGTTGTTTTCGGGCAACTGGATGGCACCGCTATTTACACGGAATGCGGTCAAGTATCCTCTTAATGCAGACATGGATTACACACGTTAAGCACAAGACAACATAATCTGAAAGCACGCTGAAATGTAACAGAAATCCTGGCAAAATCTAAGCCAGCTGTTGTGCAGCTACAAATTACTTCTGCAACCCCTCCTAAGAGTTTTAGTGAGATATAAATAGAAAGATAAAGAGCAAGGGAAAAAAAAAAAAGAGCACCNCAGTAACTTTTGCCTTCTGTGTAATGCTGTTTGCAGCAATGCCTGTGCAGCTCCTTCATGGCACCTCACTTGATAATAATTTGAAGAAATAGTCAAAATAATTTGAAATGATGGTGCAAGGCAGCTTTCCAGAGCAGAGAGGGTTATAGGCAATCAAAAACATGTTTAGTGAGAAGTTACCACATCACTGAGCCTGATTTGTTTCATTCAAAATAGCTTTGTGTACTTCCCTTCACCTGCAGCACCATTCCTGGGGAACTTTCCTGGAGCTTCTGAAGGAATATTCTGGGTACTTCTGTGCCTGTATCTTACAGAAGGTTTCTGCAGAAAACTGAAAAAAATAATCATCTGTGAGACAGAAAAGCAACTCTTTTGTTTGCATTGCCTTTGGATGTCTATGGTCCATAGACAATAAGCCAAAAAGAGGGAAGAAAAGGTAGGAGTATTTGTGGGTGGCTCTATCTTATATCCCAAATCTACTGTAGGAGATAAAGGGCCGCAGTGCATTGGCCTTTTTGCATCTGCCCTCATCCCAGCTGAGGAGAGAGCAGGTCAGGGAGGGAGGGAGGGAGGGAGGTGGTTTGGCTGAAGGAATTTCATCTCAGCTGCCGTGCACCCTGTGCCTTTAGCACTCAGAATAGCATTGGGGCCAAGCTGTGGATGACTAAATTTCTTGGGAGTACTGGAGATGCCAAGGTAACTAACGTCACTTTTGTCTGCCCCCTCCTTCCTATTCTTCGTGCTGGGAAGAGGCACGAGGCACTTAGAAATAGGACTATTTAGTGCACATTGATTCAGTGCTGCGCTTCTGACAAAAGCCCNCTGGATGGCACCGCTATTTACACGGAATGCGGTCAAGTATCCTCTTAATGCAGACATGGATTACACACGTTAAGCACAAGACAACATAATCTGAAAGCACGCTGAAATGTAACAGAAATCCTGGCAAAATCTAAGCCAGCTGTTGTGCAGCTACAAATTACTTCTGCAACCCCTCCTAAGAGTTTTAGTGAGATATAAATAGAAAGATAAAGAGCAAGGGAAAAAAAAAAAAGAGCACCCAACAATACAAACCCTTAGAGTAATGACAGTGAGTGGAAAATTAACATGTTTTAAGATGTGACAGAAAGGATTTTCTGTATGAGCATTTCTTGCTAAAGAAAAAATATTTTTACAAAACTTAATATGAGTGTAAATGCACACATTCTTTGCTGTCACCCAAAACCTTAAAAGTTTTTTCTGCTTGGCTCCCAAACTCTGTCATTAATCCAAATCATGCAAATTTCATACACAGGGTGCACATATTTTCATAGAGAATTTTTTTTGTTTTTTAATTTTCTCTTATTACCTCTGGAACATTGATGGATGTAATCACTCATTCTGATTTTCCATTTCTGTTGCTGTTTGTAAGGAAGTCTGACATCAACGTGTAGCCAAATTTAATTACCTCTGGCAGGTAGAGGAACTCTAGGATTCAGGAAAGCTGGTCTTAATTCTAGTATGTTTTCACTTCAGTTTTATTCATATTCTGAAAAAAAAAAATGGCAAGTGTCCTATATTGAACAGTTTGAGGATTTAAAAAGTATATATAAAAAAAAAAAGTTTGCTAAAGATTGTGTAATAGTCATGCTTAAAATTATGAATATTTATGATCTGATTTTGATCTTGTTCTGATTGAAATATTGCTAATGGAAGAGAGGTTGTTTTGGGGTTTTCTTTTACATAAAATATGCTATTTTTGTTATTTGGTATTTGTTTTTGTCTCTCCTGTAGATTTGGTGGTGTCAGCTAGTTCAAAATACCTCTATGTGATGAACTGTGGGAGGGTTGTGCAATAAAAACCTTCTGTGACCAGACCCTCAGCCAAGAAAGAAAGGTTGCATTCTGCACTTGGCATTGTTGTAATAAACTTAGTAATGGCTCTGTCTAGGTTCAAAGATTTACATCTTCAAAGGTCAAGCTGTTGGGTGCAATATGCATAATGAAGTTCTTGTCAACAAGGAGGAGCCAGGAAACTGGATCACCAGGGCCTTTTATTTCTTTGCAGTCAAGTAAGACATGGGGCTTAAAATTTAAAGAACTTAAAATTAAACAACCTGCATGTGGGGATACACAAGACAGAGAGTACTTTAGACCTTATTAGCATAAAAGAATTGATAAGCGAGATGCCTTGGCAAAACCAGGTGCCTTGACAAAACCAGACGCAACTTTGAGATTAAACCAAAGAAGATCTAATCAAACAGTTTTCCGGGAAAAGGAAATTCCATTTGGTTCTGCAAGCTAAGGAATGTTGTAATATGCATAAGTTTGTGTACTTGATTGTTAACCTAATCTTTGTAGTAAACATTGTTAGTCTCCTGAAACAGTATATAAGTCTTTGGAAGTTCCCATTAAAATCGGATTCTGATGACCACTCAGTCTCCCCGTCTCTCTCCATCGCCGATACCTACAATGTAAAAATATACACTCATGGTTTTTATGGTTTTACTAAGAAGAGGCAAGAAAGGAAAGGAAAACACTCACAGATAAGTTACCTCTAAGTTGTTTGTTTTTACTGAAATCAAAAAAAAAAGAAAGATGAGAAATGAAAGTAACCTTCTACTATTAATTTCCAATATTCCTATCAGTCATTAATTATATTTATCATTTTTTTGCTTGTTTTTCTCTGGCTTTTGTAATTGGGTTTTTGTTTCTCTTTATGAAAATAGTATAAAAGTATTTTCCCCTTGCAGAAAGGGAAAAATGGGTTTTGAGGTAACAGGACTTTATTACTGAGAACAAATTTATGTGAATGGGTAGGCATACATCAGATAAATGAGAAAAGATGAAAACAAATTTTCTTGTTATATCTGAGACCTAAAACTAGTATGTTTCAAAAACATTGTGGTGAGCCTATTGTCCTGCTTCCCCCAGTCAGCACTTCCAGTCACTCTTGGGTTGACAGAGGTTGAGAGAAACTGACTTTTTTACTGATATGACCTGAAAAAAAACAACTTAAATCACATTTCTGTTAGACAACTTGACTTATCTTCTGAAGACTTTATTGTAATTAGTAGATTTTGTTTTATTTCCCTTATTTATTGTTTTCTCCTTTAACTCTAACCAGAAAAGTGCTGAGTAGAGGATACATGCAATATTATACTTGGTTTAGAGAGAGCTGTCACAGTCCTTCAATTCATTTGGTTCTAGTAANAAATAAAATAAAGTAAAATAAAATGTGTCACATTAAGAGGCCTTGCAAATGTGTTGAGTTTAAAAAGGTCACCTGGATTTCAGACATTTTTGCTCTACCTGAGTAGCATCAATGTCTTTGTCCTTTTTTGCTTTTTTTTTTTTCCTAAAACAGAGCTTTCTCCTCTTCTCCCTCCAGGTTCAGGTGGGCAACACCTGTTCCATTTTTATGCCATTGGTGTATTTGTCCATGCTTTAGATGTTTTAAACANAAAAAAAAAAAAAAACAGGAAATGTGTTTGGCTTTTTTCCCCCCAGAAATGCTGTTCTTTGACTTTATCAAGCCCTGAAATCACAGAATCATTAAGGGTGGAAAAGTCCTCTGAGATCATCAAGTCCAATCATAAAACTCCTATATATTTCCTCAGAAGAGTTGTTCAGGTAGTGATTACTACCTTTATTAAAAAGTAACTTCTTAGGGCCTNCATTTTTATGCCATTGGTGTATTTGTCCATGCTTTAGATGTTTTAAACAGTTTAAAAAAAAACCCAAACAAATTCATCCAAAGAAACAATAGTCATGGCATGGACTGTAGGAATTAAAGAATTCCAGTGTTCTAACTTTATCAAAGAAAATATTTTATCTTTTCTTACTTTTGTCTAGGAATTCTGGCAGTTATTTTATTTAGCCTATTAAATTTAAGAAGAATGTCTCTTCAAAACAGAGTGTCCTTTTCAATAAGTCAGCTATTAGGACTCCTACTGATTAAATACTTTAACCTCTTTACACAAAACTGAACTTTATTAAAAAAAACTGTTCGTTACACCACCATGCAGCACAGCATTTATGCAAAACTTACCTGACGTCTGATATTCTAGATAAAAAAAATAAGTCCATTTCATTTCTATTATATTGTTTTCAAAAGTATTTGTGAACAAAATGGCAGGATATTGTGAAGTCCATGGAACGAAATGAAGTTGACGGAATGCTTACCATTCTTGATGAGTTAATGTGCTCTTACCTGTACACAACTTCAGGACAGTGGGACAGTGAGGTGTCACCAGCACAAAGAGGCATTGGTGGTGCCTTGAGCCATGGGAAGGGTTTCTCACTAGTGGGTGGATGATATAGCACCTAGTCAAGGAGAAATTAACATGGCTTTATTTAGGACTAAATGAGGAAAAATATCCTGCCTCAGGTGTTCTGCGCAATGAATGAGGTAACTGTGTGGAGATACACAACACGGCTGAGCTCCTGTGGAGGTTATGGGTGTATAACTTTTTTGTGTGGGCCAGCTGTAGTATTAGATACCTCAGAAGGATGTGTACAGAGTTTCTGGTGTTCCCTAACAAGCGCTCTGGAGGTGTAGGTATTTTCCTGTCCCTTGCTTTCTGAGGTGCAGAAGATGAAATCTTATTATCCTGTGCTCAAAGCCTCGGGGAGAGATTCCATTTTGAAAGAACCAACTCCTTCTAGTAACTCAATTTCCAACAAGATCCGTACAAAAGATAAATTGTCAGATAATCAGAGATGCTTCTTTTGTGGAATTCCACAAGAATAGTGGGCAAATAACCCACGGGAAGATAAAACGCCTATTACCAGCACAAAGTGTAAGTCCCTCTAAGCAAGGTTTTGCCTGTGTGAATGACCGATACCATCTGGAAGCAGAAGATTGACAGGCTAGAAGGCAGTTAAAGATAATAACAGGGCACCTGAGAATCACTGAGGGAATTTATCACTGTCACAGTGTGTGCTAAGTAGCACACGGCAAGGGTTTGCTGCTTTTTTTTCCTCGTACAATTTAAGCCTCCGAGCTGGTTTCACATGCAGCTGAAACAAGGGAGCACAATGGATATTTTCCTCATGATGCTGTCCTACCGATTTCAAATACATCTCATTAGTGCAGTTTCATTTTACGTAGCTCAACAAATACTGTCCACAAAAATTGCTGTAATTACTATTGTCTAAGCCACATAAGGTAGAGATTATCATTTAAAATTTACAGGCTCTTTGCAGTCAAGCTTAATTCTGATGCACTCTTGCTCCCTTCCGATACAGGCAGCATATTTTATTTCTAGTTGCTGTTAATTTTCTCTAAAGTAACTGCATTATTGGTATTTCCTATCTTCTAACATTTATGTAAAACTTTACGTAAAGGAGGCAACAGAATGAAGAAGCATGGTCACCCTCTCTTTATGTGAAAATATGCAAAATATGAAGCACTGCAGGTGAAATCCACCCATATGCAAAAAAACCCTGATTCATGATCTGTGTGTTCATTTAATCCCACCTCAGCTCTCAAAATAGAGTGTGGTGGGAGTTGTGATGCATGAAGTGGCAGATTGAAGCTATGGCTGTGAACGAATTGTGAACTCCATGCTGCCTGGTGAATCCTGTTTTGTTTCAGGTTGTTTCTTCTGTATCCTCACCTCAAGTTTGAATACTGCCTTCATAACTGATTATAATGTGTTTTGTTGATTAAATTGTATTCTATTTAGTAAAAGGACTTGATACTTAGTAAAAAAAATATGTCTGAGAATGCAAGATAAAATACTGAAGAGTCATAAATGTTAAGGCACTCCCCCTTCTTTTGTGTTATTAGGTTCATTGATGTGAAGAGTTCCTTGTGTTCTGAAACACAGCTAGAGGAAAAACTCAATAAATATACATTTAGCCAAAATATGGAAACCGTCTGTCTTAAAGGAAACCTTAAAGGAAACCTAATTTTCCAGGAAAGATATGCTTCCTTTTTTTTTTTTTTTTTTAATTATTATTATCATTTTTCCCCCAAAGACAGTGATTGCTTACCCTGATCACTGTAAACCTTACAGCTGGGGCAATAAAAAAAAGATTGTGCTTGAAAAAAGATTGTGCTTTCCAGATCTTTCCCTGATTCCTCTTCTGAAGGTATGTGCCTCTAGTGCATTTTAACTCAGAAGAGTTTTTTGGGTTAGTGACTCTTTGCTTGGAAAGTTTGGGGCTGCCATGAGCATTCCTGATATCCATGAGGCTTGCATGGTGCTTGAGACCTGCAAGGGATGCACATCTCCTGCCCTTCACCAACATCTTCAGTGTATTTGCTTTCTTCCCTCTGCTCTAATCTACCATCCTGTGTTTCTTCCCACTATTTGTTCACAGCCTTTTTTTCCTGAAGGCCTTTTTGTGTGTTCACTATAGACAGATATTTAATATGATTTAGCTGTTGTACTTCAGTATGTTATAGCTGAACAGATTTTAAAACAGAAGTTTTATGATTTGCCCTTATTTGAAGCAGCAGAAGGCATTCCTCACTCTGAAAACCCCTCAGCCTGGATGTGTCGTCCAAATTGCCTTTGTAACCTTAAATCTGTGACACACCTAATTGAAATTAACCTGCTTGTTACTATCTGTGGTGTGCTGATTTCAGTCTCATGTTCAGAACGAGCTGCCCGAATTGCTTTAATTTAACCTGTCTCTCCTCACCCCTCACCTTGAAAAACCCTCAACTGCTAGAAAGTTTCAGTCTGAAGGTTTGTCCAACTAGTTAAAATAGATGCAAGGGGATCTAAAAGACAGCCAGGAGAAGTAGTGCCTGTGTGCTGGATTTTCACAGTATGGTAGCACTGGCTATATTTTGTGATTCATTTCCTTGCCCTAAATAAATTAATTCCAACCACAGTCTCTTGAAGTCCTTTACCAAGCAAGATCCCATACTGTTAAAGTCTTTCGGTCAGTTCTGTGTTTTATACACAGAGCCTGATAGTTCTTGTTATTTGAAGATTTATGGGATAATTAGATCAGTTTTCTTCTTGACCTTGCCTGCCTTGTGGAGCTGCTTTTCAAGTTTGGAAGCAAAGGCCTTAACTAGACAAGAGAAAACTGGGTATTACTACTTTCCTGTGAGCTCCATATGGTTTTCAATTAAGGGGAATATATAGGTAATGGCTACCAATTCTATCAATTTGTGCAGAATTCCTGGGAAATGACAGTAGAACACAGGGCATCCCCTACAATGAAATGTAAGAGACAGAATGGGAGAGATGAAAACGAAGGGAGAGAGAATGTCCGGAAAACACTTAAAGCACCACCCTGACCACAAAGGAATAGACCTCGGAAATCCAAACTGCTCTGAGTGGAGAGCACAGGCACTGGGACAGAATTTTATTAGAAACAAGGGCATTCCTAAAATCTTCCTTTAACTAAAAATCAAGTTATCCTGATCCATGGTTTTGATTATTTTAATTTGCTCCTAGGAAGTAAAAGAACCATTCTAAATTCTATTTTAAACCATCTTTCATCTCTGCATACAGCTCTCTTAGCCATATTTTCCTAGAGAAATTTATTTTTAAAATCTTTATTTTTATGTTTAATTATTATGGAGTGAAGAAAAATTTAACTTTATATTCCCTGGCCTAGTAAGTAGAATCACTACATCTGATCAGAGGGAATTTTGCAGCCTTCTCTTAAAATGTTAGGATGATTTTCATTTTCTTCATCACCCTCATCAATAAGATGCAGAGAAAAGTGGCACGACATTTATAATCAGCAAGTGCCTGCAATCCATAAGCAGCTTCCAAAGCATCCGTGACACATCGGGCGGCATATTCATCTCTGTAGGAGGTCTGGCTCTCTCCCTGGCTGTCTCATCTCGGAGTTCAGCCAGGTCCCTGAAATTCTGGGAAGATTGTTGGTTGGCTGTGGCACCACCAGGGTGAGCACGATGGCAGAACAAAGCTGTCTCAGCCGTGGCTGTTGGTGTTGTCCGGGGAATGAGAGGTCTCTGGAGAACACGGGACTAAAATGTGGGATCCCTTGCTGCTAGGTGCCGTGGAGGCCAGGAGGGCAGGTGGTTTCCTTGAGATAAGTTCACGGAGGAAAAGCCCACAAATGGCTGTTTGAAACAGTTGCTTGGAAAAAAATCCTCCTTTTAGGACCTCCTAGAGGGGGACACAGAAGTGGAAAATTGGCACAAACCAAGGGTGCCTTAGGCTGGAAGCTGAGGGAGGAGCAGCAGTGTGCTCTGTGCTCTGCCCGTGTGTCACACAGGGCATGGCCCACGACACCTGTGTCAGCACTGGCCAGTGCTGGTGCTGGAGCCAGGTCTCCCTCCCTGCAGGGAGGCTTCTGGCCACGCAGATCTGCCCAGAAAGTGGAAATGAGTTGCTTGTTTCTTTCTGTCTCCCTATTGATCCTGTACTTTGCTGCATGTAAAGTGGATTTACGTTCTTTAGTGTAAAACATTCTTCTTACGTACTTGCTTAAATGACAGATTTTGCCCATTTCTGTGCTTTGGTTTCTGCCCTGCTTGGCTTGAAGAATGTAAACGAGCAAAAAGTGGTTGTCAAGGTTATCAGTGTCTTCCTCAGGCAAAGCAGGATCTTGGTGGTTTAAAATGCTTTCTTTGCTCCCAAACATTATTTGTCCCAAGGAGAGATGTGCTAGATTTATCTCTTACAGTTATCTTGTTTTATTTCTCTCAGTCATAGTGATGGTTGTCACATGTAAACAAACCGTGTCTATTTATATGTTTATATATCTAAAAATCATCCTTGTGTTATTTGTGTTCTCAGTTAATACTTTGTTAAGGGTAGTTTGAAGGAGCAAGGAAACAGTTCCTAGGAAGGAAACAGTTAAGGAAGTAGGTGCTACTACTCTTCAATGGAAAAACAGGTATGTGAATAATGACTTTGCTGTATGAAGAGGCTTATGTAGCCTTGAAGCCCATAAATTAGTAAATTTAGTAAAACTCACTGCAAACATTATTAGAAAAAGTTATCCAGCCAGCTCTATGAGCTACCAAGTAAAAAATGAAATTATAAAGGTAGAGTGATTACGGTAATTTATCACTTTAGCTATCATTTAAATATGAAACTAGTATAACTCCTAAGATTTACAGGTCAAAGGTTTCCTCCTGCATATTTCAGGAAGGGCTGCCTCCAATTTTTTGGTGAAAGATTGCCATTTATTTCACTAATCAATAATCACTCAATAATGTGAGTGTAGAGGATGCAATCTATTGGTAGCCAGACACTCTCACGTTTTAGAGTACTGGATACACTCCAACCTTAGTCTAACAAGCCATATACTACTCGAGTTCAAGAAATGCACATAATTCACTACATCAGGCAATGGTTTGAAGTGCATACGAAGGGTGTACCCTACAGATATTATCCCCTAGAAATGCAATGTGCTGGCTTTTTGTGTTAGGCTTACTAATTTTGAATGACTTAGTAGTGATTTAAAAAATGAACAGCTACCTGAAACACACAAGAATAATCTATATGACTTCTGGTTATGATGAATTTTCTCTCTGCTGATAAATCATTTGTCCCCTGCTATAATTCATTTCAATCCACAATCTGCTTTTGTTTATTAGTCAGAAGTTAAATGAACTTGTAGTACCAAAATGTATATCTCCCTAGATGGCATATAAATCGTGGTTTTTCTTAGTTACAAAGGGGCAAGTTGAGAGTAATTCCAGCGACAACAGTTGTGACATATTTAAAACTGACATAATTGTGGGAGGAATTAAACCTGTAATGCATTTCTGAGATGGCAAGCACTGGCAAGCTATGGATGCAGGCATAATATTCACACACTCATGACATATTGCGATTATTGATTAAAACAAATTATGAGGAGTCAAAACTGCTTGACTTTGTGCTTGGCTCTTGCATCAAGTCATTTCTGTGAACTTGGGCAAGATGTTTGTGTCTTTCTGTTTAGCCAGATGTAATATCTTCCACCCGCTGCAGGGAGGCTTCTGGGAGGTTTGGATGTTATGTAGGTCTGACAGGTGAGGCCATCATCCTCTGTCCCGTGACATGAGGGCAGCCACGTAACCACAGCCCTCTGCCACAAGATATCGGGGGTGTGCCTGACAGAGACCTCTAAATCCTTAACAGATTCCCAACATACTGTTCTCGTGTTCCACGGGGAGAGCTGTGGGGAAATACTAGCAAACACATCTATAACATCACAGAACACAACACACTGACTGAACCCAGGGTGGTATATAGCATATGACGTGTTTTCAGAGGGCCCAAGGAAATGGTGCAGTCTGTTTGGCTAGTTTTCATTTTATATAATGAATTTCATTTGTATCTCGGGCTACAGTGTCGGCTTCCCCAAGATTCATTAGCTGGAGTAGAACTGCTTTGTTAGGCAAGTATTTACAAGCCTGCAGCTGCAGTGTGGCTGGCTTTGTTTGCATTGTTGAAAACAGTGTCATGAAGCCAAGGAAGCCTACGTAAATTATTAAGCTAATGCATTGTTGTAGATAAAAAATAAATTTAATTGTTCCTTCCACTGAATTAAAAAATCTCTCATACAGGGAATGCTATGAAGAAATGCCTGCTGCCAAGAAAACATAAAACTTAGCCATAAGAAGGTGGTAAGTGCAATCTTATTCACTCTGCTTATTGCAGTTCAAATTAGAAAAGAGACATTGCAGAGGAGACCAAGAGAGATACTGCTCTTGCTGGCCTTGCTGCTAGTAAAATCATTGAAACATAGAATTGATAAGGTTGGAAAACACCTTTAAGATCCTTAAATCTAACTATCAACCTTGCACTGCCACTATGTTCACAATTAAACTATGTCCTTAAGTGCCATATACACAAGATTTTGAACACTTCCGGGGATGGTGACTCTAGACATCCCTAGATAGCCTTTTCCCTTTTAAAACTCTTTCTGCGGAAAAAAAAATCCTAATGTCTAATCTAAGCTTCCCCTGGTGCAACTTGATGCCATTTTCTCTCGTCCTGTCATTTGTTAACTGGAAGGACTCATCACAGGCAAAGGACGGAGATATGAGTGGTGATGGCAGATGCAACCACTTTGCTTCTAAATGGAGTGGTGGAGTCACCATCCCTGCAAGTGTTCAAGGAATGGGCAGACGTGGCACTTTGTGAGGTGGTTTAGTGGGCACGGCGGTGCTCGGTTGAGGGTTGGACTTGATGTTCTTTTCCAACATTGCTAATGATCTCATGATTCTAAAATGAGGCCATGAAATCATGAGTCCTGAGATTCAGGAGACTGAACACAGAAAATATCCCCTTTTCAGCAGAGGTCTTCACCCCAGAGTTCTGTTGAGTCATTACAGGGTTTGGCATGATTTTCTGTAAGAAACACATCCTGCTCGTGATGCTTTGCAGATACAAGGACTGTTAGCACTCTTCAAAAGCACCAGAATAAAAGGAAAATGCATACACTCCTGAGCACAGGGAAGCTTTGCTCTTAAGGAAAACCCAGCACTGGAAAAAAAAAAAAAAATTAAGAATTGGGCACTGTAGGAGAAAACAGTGAATTGCCAAGGAACGCAGAATGAAAGGTCAGTAGTCAGTTTTAGCATGCAGAGAGAGTTTTTTGCTGTGGGAATCTAACTTACCATGATCAGCAACATTTATTTTCTCAGAAGAAATAATGGAGCAATGAACAGGAGGAGCAGGGACAGAGAAGGAGAAAACTTAAAAAAACCACAGTGTCAATGGTAATGCACAGGTGAAACATGTTTTTTTAATAAATAATAATGACGTTTAAAAAGCAAAATAATATTACTTTTAAAATAGAAATATAATAAAGATTCTATAAGTATGAATCCTAGAGAAATAATGAAAAAGAAAGAATTTTATCAGAATGAAAATAAATCAATGAAATCAGAAATAAGTTGTCCGATAAAGTTAAAATTAAGCTAGGGTTGTTCTGAGCAACTCAACACAAGTAACCAAAATTAAACAGAAGCATGATGAAAGAATTTGTGGATTAACAGTCTAAATGCCATCTGGATAAAAATTGAAGTTGTCCACCCAAGTATTAACCTCTCATGTTCAGTTGCATTAATTTTTTAAAATTTATTATTTCACATTCCTTCTCTTGCCCAAAGCCATTTGTTTTTATTTATATTAAGCAGAATCATGGTAACTAAAAGCCAAGGGCAGTTCATAGGTCACGTTTTATATAGAGATGTTGATATGCACAAATACTTGAAAATCTTCTCTTTTCACCCCAATGGTAGAATACTTCGGCTCCACACTAATTTTTGTCTCCATTTATAGTCCATTTAAATAAAAGGGACTTGTCAAAAATTTGAGACCTGAAATTCTGGATCACAACATTAGTCAATATGCAAAATCCACAACATAAAAAGGTTTCAGACCTTTTAGATATATTCCAAATAAATTTGACCTCGACATTATGAATTTATGGCTTACGTTTTTGTTTCTTTCCCAGTTTAAAACTAGGTCCTACTGCATTCTATGTCAGATGTACTGTAAAAGAAATAAAAAAGCCATATTAACAAACGTGTTCATTCTGAATAATTAAAAAAAAATGAAAATAATAGTTTTCAACCTTAACATCCAGTAGCAGGATGAATGGTAGTATGAAATTTGATGGCTCACTTAATGCATTTTACCAATAGGTGGTGCTACTATTTTTACATTTAATACTGTCTACAGCAGCACAGACTGTCTGCTCTGACCATCATGAGAACAGAACAGTTTGCCTTTTTCACTAGCGTTTCTCAGAGTAAAATGATGTGTGGGTTTGTGATTAATTTAGTGGCAGCAAATAAGAACAGATATAATAGATTGAGAAAACACGATCTCTTTCATTGTTAGATAGAAAGTTTTGAGACGTAGCTATGTAGAAAAATAAAGAAAAAAAAATGCCTGTGCATAATTTTGCTTGTATATATCCCACCTGTTCTTTAACTGTGAATTTTTCAGTCATACAGACAACTTTGTGTCAGCGAAGGCCTGATTCAACACAGATGAAAGGTAGTGAGAGAAATGACAGCAAAATAAGTATAATTTGAGATTGTTTCATTTTAGATTTGTTATCCAGCTGTGTATGGTACAAAACTGCTAATTTTACATTATGAAATTTGACATTTCTCTCTACAATATTTCAAAAGCAGATACATGGCTGAGCACTTTGTAACACAGGAACAGACAGAGGTTTAGCTCAGTGGCTTAATAAATAAAACTTTCTTACTGAGGCTTCTATTACTCAGCCTATTCGCTGGCTATTTCTGCAAAATGCAAAATATAATTTGTACATGTGGTGGCACATGTGACTTGGGGCACTAAAAATCAAAAGCAGGTTTCAGATTGTAATGTTTGCACTCAAACCTGCTGCTCCTCTGCACTGGTCTTCTGTTGCATGTCCCTCTACATTTTTGGAAGTGTGGTGAAACGTTCTCTAATGAAGTTTGGTGAAAATAGACATGTCTTAGGCATAGACATGTATTCTGTGAAATCTGCTTTTCAAGTGTAGTGTGGCTTAGAGATTGCACTCATAACATCACAAAAGACAGATTGACAGCTCTTGACACCACAGACCTTTATTTATCTTCAAAACAGATATAGTGCAAGGACCAGGCAGAATTATTTATTATCGCTCCTCAGAAATCTATTGTGTATTTATTTACTCTCTGTTGGAAAATCATTTCTTAACAGCCATCTGGAGCACTGCTGCTGGGATGGGAAGGGAATTTATTTTGAGTGTTCAATGAAGCCATCAGGAAAACTTCAGCTCTGGTGCAGACACCTCTCAGTCTGAGCTGTGCTTTTGGATTGAGATCTCAAACTCACCGTGAGAGAAATCAAGCAGCCCTCAGATGATAACAGTTTTCTACCCAGACTAGGTTTTAAACAATTGGATGACAGTGAAAAGTACCCTACTAATTCTGAGACTAAAAAGAAAAGGGAAAAAAAATAAAGGGGGGGGAGGGGGTGGGAACAGAAGAAAAAAAAAGAGAAAAAAAAAGAGAAGAAAAGAAAAAGAAACATTACTTAGTTTTTAGCATACTATTTCTTGCTTGTTTTACTTATGATAGATAAGCTATTAAATCAATACCTCATCTCTTTAGACCAAGGAAAAATGCAGAAACACCAAAAAGAAAGAAAAGGAATGGTAAAGTAGATACCAATGAGCACATACTTGCTTTTTCTCTCCCTCTGTAAGTACATGTATGCAAATACATGTAGTAAAAATATACAACATCAACTAAACAGTTCTAGCAAATGTTGCTCACAAGTATCTCCACAAAATGTAATCAATTTTTTTTTAATAAGTAGATCTTTCTGGGTTTTTTATTTTTATATTGATTGAAAAGTATGCAACAGCCCAAGTCATGTAACTAATATAGAGATTTCTTATGCTTATCTGAATTTAGGATGATCCAGGTGCTGAGGACAAGGGATAGAAAAGGAAATGAGGACTGTTTCCATTCCCTCCTTCTTAGAACAAGATAAAAATGAGATTCAATAAAGGCAGGTAATTGGTGAGGTAAAGAAGTGATAGCAAAGCATGTCCAGCTGACAATAGAAGCTAGGAGTGTAAAATTAATATTCTATCTTGGCCTATTTTTCCTTTCTGGCACTACTTTTAGATTATTTAAAATAACTTTTATCTTTAAATAATAGGTCCATGCAGAATTGAAAAGGCCTTGTCCTACACACTGATATTCCTGATAGAAGCACAATTAAACAAATTATTTTTAAACTTTACGTCTGTGTCCTTATCATACTTGAATGAAAAGGGGATCAATGAGAAAGTATTTCTGTAAGTCCAAATGATATTTCCTGAAGAGCAAATATCATGCACTGAGATGATTTCAGGTGACTTAAGCATGAAGCATGAACATCTTTACTACAAAAACTTGAACACTGTTCAAAAGTATTGCAAAATTTTCCATCCAACTGATTAATTAAAGAATGCAGGGACTATAAGTCAACTTATAAAAGAGTCAACTTATATGAAAAAGTCAACTTATAAATATTAGCTCAGGAAAGACAAAGCCAATAATCCTACAAACTTTTTGTGACTATAGCTGGTCAAATAAAGGTCGTGGAAATATATGAATAATGGGGGAAGGACAGGAAGACTGATGACAGTGGTACATGGAAAACAGTGGCTGGAGTTACCAACTAGAATGAAAAAAATAACGAATTTTTATTATTTCATGTTGCACACTTAGATAGGGATATTATTCAGGCATATGCTTTTAGAAAAGACTCTTGATCTGGAACATAATGGTATGACTTGCTGCTTTGTATGGGTTGAAAATTTTATTTTCCACTGTACAAGAAGCTGAGTGCAGAAATTGTATTTGTTTTGTTGGAAGACTAGTAACTGAATGTGCCAATTAGTTATAGGTGAAACTAGTATGGAAGTTTGGAGATAATGTTTTGATAATCCATTTTATGTCATTTGGCTTGAATGGATATATTTTTGCCTTCAATAAGCACTTGGATTAGACACTATCTCAAAAAGCAAAGAGTCCAATTCGCTCCCGAATTCCTAGGTGCATAGAACTGGTAAATAAACTTCATTTGCCCTGGGAAAATCTGACATACTGGCAAGGAAAAGTCTGGAGCAGTGGGTTTGCTGGCATGTGCTGCTACATGTGAGTGTGAGTGGAACCAAGGGACTTCATCCCTCAGGCCAAGGCAGTGCTCCAAAGTGGGAGAAGAGGTTCCTGCTTTCTCTTCCTCGGGCTTCGCTAGTGATGCAACACCAAAATTTGGCATTATGAAATGCAGGAAAGACAACTGTGCTGAAGAGGGAGACGTTCAGAGAGCAGGCTTGTTGTAATTTTGCTTATGCCTATAATGATGGCTGGTCAAAAACAACAATTTGTGGTGTGTCTTTTGTCATCTGGAGCACTGAGCAAAAGGCTGAAAGTTATTACTGGCTGTCATTCCCCACAAGACCCCTTGAAGGACATAATGTAAATGTCACTGACTCCTTTTAAATCAACACAGCTTCTTGACTTCAGTGAAGTCGAGCTGATTTACACCAGCTGATAATTTGGCTGATTCTTAGAAGCAGGAGTTGTGAAATCTAATGCTTGGTGGACTCAGCCCAGTGCTATGAGAAATCAGCATTGACTTTATTGGGCAGCAGCCCTGGTGAGTTATTACCGAGTGTTTTGTCTTGCTATGTGCTGGACAGCAATCAATAATGCTCCATGACACAGACAGAAATCTTGCTGTTACCATAAGGATTTACCATTTTCTCCTGTCCTGCAGGACTCACAGAACTTCAGCTGTGTGGTGCCTTTTTACACCTTTTAAATCACCTTTTTACACCTTCCAATCACCTTGGAAGCAAGACAAGATCACTCATCTCTATGCTGGTGATTGCTTCGGGGATATTGGAGTCCCACGCTTAAAATATGAAATTTATTTGATTATAAAGGATATTATTATATATGCATACATATATAGATATATGCTAGGTAAACATTCCTTTTCTCTGCTTGAGAGAATTTAATAATTACCAGATGAAAATGATACCGTACTTTTTTTTTTCCATTATTAACATTCAAATAGTGTAGCACTGATTTAATGTTCTAAGATATCTTTTTGTTCTTTGCCTTTTCCTAGGCTGACAATACAAAGTAAAATCACCTCTTAAATCTTAAAACCTTCTGAATCTTAATTTTAACTGTCTTCCATAGTTCTGAGAGGGAATGAGGATTTCATTTTACTGAGGTGTTATTGTTGACTCTTAGAACAGAAGATAGAAGCCTGCTACAGCTTTACCCAGATGTACTTAGCATTGACTTGTCAATTCAAACCCAGGATATTTTATAATAAAATACAAATACAAATATAAATAAGATAAAGTGCGTGTTTCGTTTTGTTTTGGTTTATTTTTTATTTCATATTTTTATTACTTTGTTAATTATATATTTTAAGACATGAATTCTGAATCTCTACACATACGAGGGTAATGTTGGGAGAGATTCCTTAAAAATAGGTAGTAAAGTCTTTTGGTTTGTTTTGTTTCTAAATTTTTCAAGAGAACACAAAAAAGCATTGACTGTATGAAGTTATTAGTTCCTTTAAAGACTACTGTTCTGAAAAAGCTGGAGAGCCAGAATCATTATTTTATTCATGAGGAATAATCACTGTGTCACAGAGATAAGTTGCATTTTTATAAAAATCTCCGTGACCATAATGAAACTTTACAAACTGAAAAAAAATAAAGAAGTATAAAAGTACTGTTCTAGTAGTTTCTTCAACTCTATTTGCAGCTCACATGCTCAGTAACTCAAAGAAAGTTATTAGGAAAGTTAAAATACATGCATACATAGAGCTATGCATAAGCAATTTCCAAAGACTCTACAGGATTCAATTTTCTCCTTGATGCCTTCTTTTAATTTACCTTTCTGCTCTCTGCAAGGGTCTTCCTTTTCTCTCACCTGCCTTGATGATACCCTTCACTAAATACTCAAGGTTTGGATACCCTTTATGACCAGTACCTAGGAAAAAATACTTCCCTCCTGTCCTCACCCTCCCTCAAAGAGTTTCTTCAAACACATTTAGTTTACTTCAGCAGTGTAACCCTTGTCCTCCCAAAAGTGCTGGAGCTTTTTGCATCTCAGCTGTAAGCAAAGCACTTCTGGAGAAGAAAAGTTTGTTTTACACATTGAAAACGTAGCAATAAGGAAAAGACAATAGAGAACCACAGCATTTATTTCCTTGTCCTTTCTCTGGTAATGCTAGGGAGAGGTTAACATACCATTAATCTGGTTATTCTCCCTCTGTCAATCACAGCACTCATCCAAGCACCCTTATTCTTAGATATACTGATATCAACAAAGGGCCACTCCAGGGGAAAAATGCAAACTCAACTAACTTTAAACCCACCTAATTAATTAATTATTCTATAATGAGTCTAATCTGTCTCTCCCTGTGGCCTCAGCTCAGTGGAGACACAGTCACACATATTTCCAGAAGATGGTTTATGTGATTTCAGTACAGTTCCACTTGGGTGATTTGCCATCCCAGAGCCAGATGCAAGGTCAACAACTCCCTGAAGCCAGAAACGGGTATTGTAGGAAAAATACAAGGCTGTAGGAAAGTGCCTATAGTATGACTTAGTGACATGTTGTTTCACTGGTTTGATTCCCCTGGAATGTATGTGAAATCCGTGAGGTTATTTGCATGTCAGCATATGCAGACACACCCCAGAAAATATTGATAATACTGATAGAATCATAGAATGGTTTGGGTTGAAAAGGACCATTCCAACTCCCCTGCCATGGTCAGGGTCACCTTTCACTAAACCAAGCTGCTCAGAGCTCCATCCAGCCTGGCCTTGAACACTTCCAAGGATGGGACATCCACAGCTTCTCTGCCCAACATATTCCAGTCTCTCACCACCCCCATAGGGAAGAATTTCTTCCTATTATCTAATCTAAACCTTCCCTTTTTCAGTTTAAAGCTATTCCCCCTTGCCCTGTCTAAGATAGCATCTAAGAGAGCCTGGAGCAGATATGCTTGGTCTTACTGCTGCTGCCTGTTAATGTTCCCTGGGCCCACACCTTATATAAGAACACACTGATATTTTATTTATTCAATGCATTCTTTTGATCCTCCATTTTTCTGATATTTTAGATGAACTTCTGAATTTCATATCTATAAGAGATGGTAAAATTTAAATGATTGATGGGAGTCTTCAGTCAAGGATCTGAGTGCAGGCACTGAGAGCTTTAGGAAAATATCAGCTCTTTCCCTCTGTACTGCTGGAAGAGTTCAGTCACTCCCAGGAGAATTTTTTAAGCTTGATTGACACTGTTTTGATTTTTGATCCTCACCAATTTATTTCTTGCTGTCCTTATTGATATTGCCACGCTGTTCCAGTGTCGGTCATGTTTGTCAAGTTACCTCACTGAGACCACAAACTTCAGAGTGGATTTCTGGTCAGTCAGCAGAGACCAGTTGCACGTGGTCAGATTGACCCCAGTCAGACCCACACAGCTAAGACGAAAGTGAGATTAGCAGAATCCTGTTGCTGAAACTCTGAATCCTCCAGCTCTTCCCTCTTGTATTTGATGCATTTGAAAATAAATAAATACAATCCCTGGTAAGCGTTTTTGATGTTGGGAAACGTCTGAGCTATTTACCAACTGCCTTCCTTGGCTGGCTTGGGAATCCTGATCTTCAGTCTGGACAGAGATTAGCTTTGTGTGCGCTGCTGGGGTTTTGGCTTTGTTTCTTTAGGGGGGTTATTTGGGGTTTTTTTTGCTTGTTTGTTTGACTTTTTTGTTTTGGTTTGGTTNTTTTTTTTTGTTTCTTTGCCTTGTTATGTGTGGGTTTCTTTAATTCCACCTAGGGACTGTTGTCTCAGGCTGCAGTGCCCTCTGGTGGGAAATGAGCCGGGCGCTGTAACCTGGGGAGTGTTCCTCATCCCTGGAGGCTGCAGACACAGCTCCCTGCCCCTGCTCTGGGCAGGAGGAGAAGGTCTGCGGATCAACAGACAGCGAGGCCCTGCTCAGCTCACTCCAGCTCAAAGAGAAGTTGGTAAAACCATCAGGAAATAGAATGGAATTTCTCTCTGAGTAAAAAGTGTGGTCAGTGTGACAGCCTCTGTACCAAAAGTCCTTAGAAGACACGTTTAGAAATTTTTGTTGACAGTCTTTTCATTCTATCCTAGTATATTTTTAATTATTGATGTGATTAATTAATGACCTCCATAAATGACATTCCAAATGACCACTTTTCAGTCTCAGCAGATGCATGCCAGTGCATCTTAGCCTCCAGGACCTTTTCACACACTAAAAAGAAAAGCATAATGTTCCCTAATGTATGGTTTACCAGTCATGAGTTGCTAAGGATAGTCTTAGAGTTTATTCCTCTCAAGTAGGAGCTCTGTGTTCTCAGTAGTAATAGCATCTGCAGGCCACAACTGCTTGTCAGTCATCCCACCCTCCTGCTCTCAACCCCGCACAGATTCTTGTTTGCATTCTGCTTTGTGATTACAAACAATCAACAATTGATTTTTATTTTCCCATATCTGTATCACATTAATCCATACTGCAGGAGGAAATTCCATCAAGGACATTTTTTTCTGAAAGTTCTCTAATACAGAGCACAAGCAGATTTCAAGTACCCTAATGGATATATCTCTCTTTTTGTTGTTTGGGTTTTCTTAAGGCTTCTTGTGCAGGAATATTTATTCTTGCTTTAAATAGTAAACATTTCCCTCCCCCAAATATTTAATTAGGGAGTTGATTTTTTAACAGAGAAGCACAAATACTACAAAAATGAGCACAGATTGTTTTCCTTATTACTTTTCAGCTATGGGATAGCTTCAGAACAGTTCAGAATCTTTCTAATTTATAAAACAGAGGTGGGCATACTTCTCTGGCAATACTGAACATTTTATAAATAATATGAATAAGGATTTCACTGCGGAAGGCTTCCTTGCGGCTGAAGAGAAACGTCTCTGGATTTTTTTTGTTTATATTACTATTGCATTTATTATATACAGCCTGTTTGGAGGGGCTGTTGTTCACACAGAATGAAAGGGAGCAAGCACTGAATCATCAGCCCATCACTAATGATTTTGGAGGCAGAAAGGTGTGTCTTCCACCAGACTTTTTTTTTTTTCAATGAAAAAATTCAAAGTGAAAAGCTTCATCCACACACAGGAAATGAGAATTTTTTATTGTTATATTGTTTGGCAACCTCAATGTCTTTTTCCCAGCTCTAACAGGCACTACATTAATGCTGGAAAGGGGAGGATTGTTTATCTTTTGGCAGTCAGCAACCTATCAAAAGCATGAAATTGCTAATTTGAAAAGGCATTAAAAAAAAACTTTTCATCTTGCTACATCCTTTAAAATATTCGTATTTTAAAGTTCCCTTTTTAGGCATGGATTATCTGTCTGTGCTTTAGCACTGAGACTTCCCCATCCTGGGCTTTTGGAGACAAAATGAAACATGTTTGAGTAAAAGCAGAAGCAGTGTCCTCTGGAATAGTTTTACCACTGCCAGCCACTGGCAGATATTAAGGTGTCAGGGGTTCTAGAATAAATCTGAGGAAGATGTTAGCAGGCAGAGGAAGAGGTCACAGGTAGATGATAAAGCAATGGTGGCAGGCTGAGCAATGGAAAACATGCCTGACCAGCTGCTGGGGCATTGCCTCCTCTGTACTCTATCCAAGTGTGAGTGGTGTGTGTGTGTGTCCCTAGAAAATAATTTACTTTATAAATAAAATTATTGCTTTAATGATACAGCTACAAATTCAAAGCTATTCTAATTATTATTAAACAACATTTATATTTTCTGTGATACTAGGAGATGACCCTATCATCCAGAATAGCTTTAGAAATAATGAAACATATTTCTTCACATTCTTTACTTGTCATTTATATTAAAGGTTATTTTCACAAAATTTGGCAGGTCTGTGAGCAGTTCCCTTGTCTTTGTGTGGCAAGGTTTTGGGATCAGAGTGGGGGCTACAGGGGTGGCTTCTGTGAGATATTGCCAGAAGCTTCCTTCATGTCCAAAGGAGTTAAGAGGAGTAGGTAGAAAATTCAAGAGTGAAGCAAAGCCCAGGAAGAAGGGATGGGAGAAAGCTAGTTTAAGATTCAATTTTCTCGTTCTTCTACTTTGATTTGATTAGTAATAACCTAAACTATTTTCCCCCAACTGAGTCTGTTTTTCCCATGATGGGAATTGGTAATGGATCTCTCCCTATCCTTATCTCAACCCATGAGCCTGTTATATTTTCTTCACTATTCAGCTGAGGAGAGGAGTGACAGAGTGGATTTGGTGAATACTCACATCCAGACAAGGTCACCCCACCACACAATCCCTGTACAGATCCCCACTGCTGCAGTACCATCCCCACAGCAATTGCATTTATTTACTCTTAATAGGAATTTTTTGTTACTCATTTAAATTTGGAAGACTGTTCAGGTCAGCTCACAAAGTGTGCCAGGATCACGAAAAACCTCATTGCCCTTAACCATATTGACTCTTTTATTTTTTCTTTTTCTTTTTCTTTTTCTTTTTCTTTTTCTTTTTCTTTTTCTTTTTCTTTTTCTTTTTCTTTTTCTTTTTCTTTTTCTTTTTCTTTTTCTTTTTTTTTCTTTTTCTTTTTCTTTTTCTTTTTCTTTTTCTTTTTCTTTTTCTTTTTCTTTTTCTTTTTCTTTTTCTTTTTCTTTTTCTTTTTCTTTTTCTTTTTTTTTCTCTTTTTCTTTTTCTTTTTCTTTTTCTTTTTCTTTTTCTCTTTTTATTTTTCTTTTTCTTTTTCTTTCTTCTGTGAAAAAATGTTTTTAGACACTAATGTTAGAACTGTCACTGGACCAAACAAGAAGCCTGATCAGTTGCTTTCTCTGCAAAGCTTTTGAGAGCTCTCTGTGACACCAAAAAAAAGGAGAGAAATCATCTCATCTCCATTTCCAAGAGCTGCTAATTACATACAGCATATTAAATCAAGTCCACTTGGGAAAGACTTCCCTAATTAATTAATTTAATTAGCAATAAGGCAATAGAAGGAGATATGATTATCAAGAGATATGATTATCATACCTTTGGGACGCCGGATTGCAAAGCTTTGCTTCATCTTTTTCATGACTGTGGTTTACCACTTCCATGTGGTTTTGATAAATAACCTATAGATTCTATTGAGCAGCATTGCACTTGGTAGTGAACTTACTCTGAAAATTTTCCTTAGAACAAAGCAACTGTAATCAGAAATTAAACAAGTGATTTGTAGTCCACTTGAGTGTAATAACTGAGGGAAATAGTGTAATAGAATGTAGCATCTTATAAGTTGTATTGCTGCAGAATAGACACAGATGGATACCAGGAAAAAAAAATTGAGAAAATACCCTTCTGGTTTTGGCATTTTTCCTGACACATTACTTTTACTGGCAACACGCAAAACAAATGACTTCAAATTAATTATTTAAGTAAATAGTTTCTGACAGCTTTTCTATTAGATGACCACATTTCTTACAAGTTGGAAACACAAAGGAAATCTTTGCTCAGTAGTGCTCTATTCATGTGGGGTTTGAATTTTTTTGTGCCAGAATCTGCGTGGGCTGAGGAAAAGCCAGGATGGTGATATGCCTCTGCACAAATCCCAGGTTTGCATCAGTTTATTTTGCAGTGTGATACATCTATCTACTGAAGAGACACAATAATACAGTGCTATTAAAACTGTTTGGCATAATTCCTCCAAAGGAGGGTTACATTCTTAGATTAGGTGCTCAAGAATTATCAAATCTAGGGAAATTGTGGCATAGAAAAGCATGTCTCTCAAGAAAGCCTTGAGGTAAGTGAGCATTAGATGTTCCTACCCATAACGGGGTGTTTGGAATGAGATGATCTTTAAGGTCTATTCCATCCCAAACCATTCTTTGATTTAACATGCACAAAGGGAGCAATGTATCTGGCTGTGCTTAAAATCAGTCAGTTTTGACTTACTTTTGGTTTTTTTGCTTTACTGAGAGTTATTTCCTTTATAGGTTGAATAACCTATAAGCTAAAGTAAATTCTTTCATTCAGCATTTAAATATTTTATATCCACAAAAATCAGGTCAAATTTCACAGCAAAAATTATAATAGAGCATTCTTACCCACCTCAATCAGCACTCCCCCTAAACCAAAATTGTTTCCCTGCTCTCTTTCTGTGCTTTCTAATGTGACAGAATGGCTGAAGTTCTCACCCCACGGTGAAGCAATTGTGCCACCTCACATCCACGGCAGCACAGACAATGGAACTCTCCTCAGCCAAAACCTACAGTGTTATTTGCTTCCTCCCTGTCTGGTCCACTTGCTTTTCTCTCCCTCTGCTTTTTGCACTGACAAAGTCTCTTCTTTCTTCCATTACAGAAACCCTATTGTCCTAACAATAAGAGAGTTTATGTCTGCTACAGAGGAGGTCCACGACCTCCTCCGCCTCTGCTCCCAGCAGTTGGTGTGTGAGCCAGCTCCAGCACAGAAGGGCTGTGCAAGAAGGGTGGGATACCTAAACTAATATATTCTGCCTCTTATCCTTTCTGTTCTTCTCTCCTACTCCAATTTTCTTTGTAAGTCTTTCAGGCTCTGTGATTTTCAAGACCCTATGCTAACACTTGATCTCTTTGTTATGCTTCTGGAGAAATCCAGCTTCTTCAACTCCCAACTGCTTTCTGAGAGGTTAGAAAATATAGATTTCACCTCAGTCTCACCTCCATCCTTTTCTGCCTGCCAAGTGAAGGTGTATAGGAGTGCTGCAAGCCTTTAATGAACTATTTATTCAGGAATAGTCATGTTGATGTCAATTCCTGGCCTCCTTAGCACAAGGAGCGTGAGGAAAAGGAAGTGAAAAACAGTCATAAAACAGACGGAAAAGCAAACAAATAAACTATAACTCATTATATCTGTTAACAGAGGTCAACTAAATCAACAAGATGTCAGCAGAGTAATTCTCCTTGTGTGCTTCAATTAAATCAAATTATCATCAAAAGTGACATCACCACAACAAAAAGTGAGATTTGCTGCTGGTCATTTAATACCTCAGCTCTCATATTGTCAGTTAAAGGATTTAGGAGTCATCCACATCCTGCCTTTGGATCTAATGAGTTGGATCTGCTCTGTCCTGTTTGCTCTGTTGGCCTAAACAGAAAGGAAGCAACATGAGGCAAACCAGCTTCTAACTTTGAGATCTACCTTTTCTCCTAGAGCAGAATATTCTCTCATTATTGAGTCTCAAGTGAGATTCAATAATACACAGCCCACAGGAAGAGATCAGGCATGTTCTGAAGATTTCTGACTTCAGTAGGAACAATGCTAACCCATTACTGTAATTTTGAAAACTGTCATGACTTCTTGCTCCAAAAAACTTTTACGTGTCTCTCCTCTACTCCTACTTTTATTTCAAGTGCCTCAGATGAAAGCTGAAAGTGTTCCTGCAGTACTGCAAAGAGGCAGAAGGTTCTGAAAATGACATCCAGGCACCATGAAATTACAGTTTTCAGAGCCTATCAGCAAGAAGATAATTACAAATAATTTCTCACTCTACTTACAGTTTTGGTGATGCCAAAGAGATGTCAGCCTTGGCATATTGTGTTTTATGATTTTTGCTATTTTGCTGTAGTACTTTGACCTTTTAATATGCTGCATTTTGGTAGGGTGGACATTCCAGTCTTCCTGCTAAGAGTAAATTATCCATGAAGCAAGTGGCAAAGAAGAAATTGCAGAGAAACATTTCCAAATGAGTAGTTTTATGTGTGAACATGGGGTGGGGAGAGGGAGAAAGGTGAAGATTCAGCAGAACTTTGTTCAATTGTATTGGTCCCCTTGTCCATGTCTTGACCCTTCCTCCCCTTGGAATTTCTATCAGTTGAACACTGCTGGAAACCAGGTGTTGGTAGCTATTTGTGTGCTTTTCCACTTTTTTTTTTTTTTGTCTTTCTCCTTCTAATTCCCTCTTCTTGGCATTTTAGACTTACTTAAAATCGAACAGGCTTAGAGTTTGTGGAGTTGAACAGGCTAAATTAATGCTTTGGGAAGTTTTCATGTTGATTGAATGCTGCTCTAAACCTGGCCTGAACTAGCCAAAGGGATACCACATACCACAGAGCATCATGCTCAGTACATAAAACAGGCAGGTGCCTGAAAGCCAGGGCTGGGCTGAGCATTGATGAGTGGGTGGTGAGGGATTCTGTTGTGCATCACTTGTCTGTCCTGGGTTTTATTCCTCTCTCTCTCATTCTCCTTTAAATAAGATAAATAAAATTATAGTAATAATAGTAGTAATAGCAATGGTAATAATAACAATAATATTAATATTGATAAGGAAATAATACTGTTTATTTTACTTCTCAGGCTGTTCTTTTCTCATTCCATGAGTTTTACATTTTTTTTATTCTCCTCCCCATTCTGTGGAGGGGGCTGAATGAACAGCTGGGTGGTGCTTAGTTGCTGGCTGGGTTTAAACCACAAGAGAAAGGTGTGATAGCTGCAAAAGCGGGATGTTTCAGGATAGCACTCATTAGGGACAGATCCATTCCATCCAGCCTATTTGCCAGATTTTCACTGCCCATCAAAGACACCTGTTCAGATCCCCAGCTCACCTGCTAAAGCTCCATTCCACTGACTTTAGGTGGGCGTGTGCCCGCTGAGAAGGGAGTTCTTCAGCTGAGCATCCCAGGCCCTGCAGGAGCCCAGCTCAAGCGCTGTGAATACACATCCTGCAGCATGGATGTCTCCAGGGCTCCACAGAACACGCCTTGCAGGGCTGGAACTCTCTGCAGTGCCTGTCTGGAGGCACGCTGTGCAGCTGTCTGGTCTGATGAGAGGAGCAGGCAGGATGTGCATAATAGCTCACATGGTGCTAATTGCCCACGGCTATTAGTGGGCAACTCCTGGCAAGCTCTTACAAACTGCTGTTCCAACGTGCTGTAGTTCTGTGCCTCCCTGAAAACAGCATTTTTGTGCACCTAGGTCAGATACAGTCTATGCTGGTCCAACAAGTCGTGGGAGCTCTTGAAAGGGGACAGACTGGGATTGGGAGTGATGGGGAGTGAGTCAGCACAATCCATGTCCTACTTACTGAATTTTAAGTACCTGTTTGTGTGCCCTTGTCTCATGTGTAAGCTGTATCTGCCTAAATGCTGTTTAGTTACAACTTCCATTGATGTGCAGGTCTCATGCCTATAAAATGGAAATACCAACATTAGTCTGAAATCTGTATAACACAGTGCAATCTGCTCCACAGGGTAGATGAAGCATGTTTACTGGTTTTTTACAGTGTTGTGGATACACTGTGTAAGTCAGTTTTAATTTCTTTAAAATTAAATTTGTCACAGATGCTTCACAATTTTTTTAAATTAGCTATTTAATTTTTTCTAGTCTGCTTTTCCCAGTTCTGGTTCTAGTTCTGGTTCCAGTTTCCTTGTAAGTAAGTCCTTAGATAAGACTCCAAAATCAAGAGTACTAAAAATTTCACTAATGGACTCTTTCTTGATGAGAGGTGGGTGGTAGGGGAAGTTCAGATCTTCACTGTTGCATATTTGATACTGTTCATGTTTCTTAACTATCTGTTTGAATATGAATTCATGTTATGGAATTAACACATTAAAGGTCTGCATCAATCATATTGAAAAGCTAGCAAAAATGAAATATAACATCCTGAATTGGGTTTGCACGGCCAGGCTTTGATAGTGGGGGGTTACAGGGGTGGCTTCTGTGAGGAGCTGCTGGAAACCTCCTGCATGTCTGGCAGAGCCAATCCCTGGGGGATCCAAACAGACGTGCCACGGGCCAAGGCTGGGCCAATTTAACAGTGGTGAAAATGCCTCTGTGATAACAGATTCAAGAAGAAAAAAAACATTATTGAGCAGTTGCAATTATGGCCAGATGAGAGGAGTGAGAACACGTGAGAGAAGAGCCCTGCACACACCAAGGTCAGTGCAGAAGGAGGGGCAGGAGGTGCTGCAGGCACAAGAGCTGGGATTCCCCTGCAGCCCCTGGTGCAGCCATGGTGAGGCAGCTGTGCCCCTGCAGCCCATGGAGAAACACAGGGATGCAGAGATCCACCTGCAGCCCCTGGAGGAGCAGGTGGATGCCTGGAGGAGGCTGTGATCCTGTGGGAGGCCTGTGGAAAGAGAAGCTCACACTGGAGCAGGCTGTCCTTGAGGGACTGCACCCCATGGAAAAGTGACCCACGCTGCAGCAGCTTGAGGGGCACTGTTGCCTGTGGGATGGACTCATGCTGCAGCATTCACAGGGATCTGTTGCTTGTGAGATGGGCTTAGGGAAGTTCATGGAGAACTCCCTCACATGGGAGGGACCCCATGGTGCATTGGGGGAACAACTTCTCTTCCTGAGCAGCAGGAGAAACAAGGGATGAACTGACCATTACCCCCATTCCCTGTCTCCCTGCACCACTGGGGAGGAGGTAGAGTTGGGAAGGCGGTAAAATGTTTTTAAGGGTTTTATTTTACTTGTCATTGTCCTGCTCTGATTTTGTTAGCAATAAATTCACTTCATATCTCTCATTAGATCCTGTTTTGCCCATGACAGTGTTTGATGAGTGATCTTTCCCTGTCTTTAACTCATGAACCCTTTGTTATATTTTCTCTCCCCTGTCCAGCTGCAGAGGGGACTGAGAGAGTGGCTTTGGTGGTTGCCTGGAATCCAGCCAGTGTCAACAGACCACACATATACTTTATCCCAGTTTATAAAGAATAATGTCTTCCAAGAAGAAACAGATTACATTTTTATACAAACAAAAGTCCAGACTTAAGTAATTTACAAAGATATTTGGGACGCTGTCAGAACATTTCAGACACCTAATGGATTCTTTGTAGCATAATCTCTCAAATAGTTGCAGCTATCTGAAAATATTTCACAGTTTTTCAACTTACTTGTAGGAAATTTATTATCCACCTGTGATTTAATACTACTTTGCTAAAAGAAGCAATGCAGCAAGAAAAAGTTTAAGACAGTAATTTCTGTTATCACCTTTAATTTTCTCTGGAAATTATTATAAGCACTTTTATCTGAAGTGAAATCTTCAGCCAAGCTTTTTGAACCAGTTACAAAATGTAATTTAGGTCAGTTCCGTGATTCGGTTCATTAAATGATATTCCTATCATTTTGTCAAGCAGATTATTTAAGTTTGATTTTCCTGGGCAGAAAACAAGTTACTCGATGAAGACCACAAATCTGTGTAGAACGAAGATTTTGAATCATTACGTGACATTTTCATGTGGATGTAGAGCACAGGGCAGGAGGAGTTGCAGATTTGTGTGTGCATGTTTTGAATAGATCTTTGAGTTTAATTTTGCCCATGCACTCAGTGCACCTCCTGGCATCTGACATTCCTGACAGGCTGATACTAATTTGGAGTTATGCAGGTGCTTGGAGATCCTGGGAGTCATATCTTAAAGGCGGTGTCATTATTTGAAGTTTTCATAAAGCTGGAATGGAAACAGATTTATTAACCTTTCAGGTCTCTATGAATGTTTTAGATTTACTCTTATAGAATTTTGTACAAAGGGGTTTATTTCAGGTTAGTTTCATCCTTGGTATGCCTCACAGATACAAAACTGAAGCCCCAGAGGATGATGCTGCCAGTTTCCTTTCAGCCTCTGAATTAGCCACTGGACTGTTTGGGTGCTTGCTTGAGCTTAAAAGAGGAGGAAATTGAAATCCAGGGTTTCCATCTTGAATCCAGGGCCAGTAAGTAGGTAATATAGCATTGCAGGACCCAGCTTTGACATGATTTTTTTACATTCTAGTGATCACTTCTCATGTTGCTATTTCTGAACAATGCTCTGAAGTTTTTGTTCAGGCCTTTGGACAGAGACCAAGTATTTCGTTCAGGTCTCTGCATTCTGCTTTAGGAGGACAAATTCCTCTTTTATTGGTTTCATAAAATCCATTCTCACATTGTCCAAGAATCTTTGTCAGATTAACTCTTCGGTTACTTACGCCCAAAAGTAAGATGGTGTTCAGAGTATTTATTCGCTCATTTCAACTGTGACTCAAAAACTTAAAAGGCACTGAACCTCTACAGTTTTTCAAGAGCTTGATGAGATAAACACATTGCAAAGCTCCCATATTTAACTCTCAATTTTCTGTACTTTTCAATTATCTCTAGGTGTGACACTAGATGGACAGTAGAAACTGGGTTAAGTATGTCTTTTTGCATGATCTTGCATAACAACATCCAAGTGTTACTTAAGAGCATAAAGAGAAATTCCATGTCTTGGGCTACATGTAAACACTTTGCTCTGCAGAAAATTTCTTCTGAATGATGCAAATCACACAGTTGGTGTTTGATTTCTTCCAAGAAAGTTCTGCAACAGAAAAGAGTTGCCAGCCTGGTTGACTTGTCTTGGCTTGTCTGTCACTCCTTTTCTGTGGCTTTCTGAAAGTCAAGTGCAGGACTTGCTTGCCAACCCTTGTGCTGGAAGAGACTGGGGTGACTGGAAAAGAATTTCCAGTTGAATACAGAATATTTAATACTTTCTAGCTTTAAGAATTTCAACCCCAAATGCTCCACATTCAGCAGCTTTAATTCACCCAACAACTGCAGTAATTGAGCAAGGCAATCATGTTTACTTCACACTAAAACCAAAATTTCCTTTATTGTAAGAAAACCTGTGGTGAATTTTGAATGGCTATTTTGATTACATCTTTCTTGAGTCTCACAGCTTACCAAAACTTTTATTGCCATCCGAGAAGCCATTGCATTTAAAACTTTAGGAAAATTGCTTCTGAGAATTTTTTGAATGCAAGCTGACAAATACATTTTTTGAACACCTGAATTTAAAAAGTAGTTTTTTTCTCACAGTTTCTTCAGGAATCTTTAATAAGTAACTTAGGTTTACTGAGTTCTTGCAGGAGTCTCCACCTTTTAGGAAAGGCTTTCTTGTTCTCATTAGTAAATATTTTGAGCAAAGGCAGGATGCCTGCCATAGATGTCTGTATGTGTGATTTATGTGTCTGTTTTCAAGAAGATGTAAGCAACTCAAAACTGAGTTAAAATGAAAACATGTAATTTTTCATATAAATTAAATTTCTGATTCAGTGTAAAATATGGCCCTAATTCTGCCTCCAGATGTTGATGTCAGCAGAATTAGAACATAAACCTCATAAATGGGTCTGTGAGGAAGGCAAAATTACTTACTATCTACTTGAAATTCTTTTTGATTTTAAACTTTGAGCTACAGTTGTTTCCCCCCCCCTCCCCCAGAAATACATCTACACCCCTATGTGAAAGATAAGGACATGTGTGATTTGCTGCTCTTCTCAGTGTTTTGCACCACCTGTCATAAGCACTTTCTTCCTATTTAAAAAAAAAATGTAGGCTTATCTGTAATTTGCTAATAAGAGGGGCTGTCATTAATTGCCATTTTAATCACTATAGATATTTCTGGTAATGGCATGTTTTCTTTCCTGTCATATACTCTTAGAGGAAAAATACTAATTCATACATACTAAGTCTTCTGAATCCATTTCCATCATAAAAGCATCAGTGCTTTAGTTATTTACAGTTCTGGCAATATAATTACAGATCCTACTCATAAAAAATAAATGCCAGGAATATTTATTATTAGCAGGGTGCTTATGCCGTCGTAGTCATACTTTGGATCTGTGAGGAAACACCCAATATGAGAAAGCTGCAAACTAAAACCAGAAGAAATTATGCAGGAAATGGAGGAGATCGAAATAGTAGGCTTCAGTTTCCACTAGAAATAGACATAAATTGGGCAAAACATCCTAAATCTCTAGAAATGCCATCCCTTTGAGGATTCAATCTGTTGAACTGCGCCCTCGTGATCCAAGGATGATTGTAAAAATTGTACCCACTCTACATGCTAAAATCTCCCTCAAGGGGCTCTCAGCATAATCTAACCTCTTCTCTTTCATTTTTGCAGAAAGATCAAGTGCGTCACAGATATATTAGGTATTTCCTACCAATTCAACAAACTACCCAAGGCTGCCTGAGAATCTTAAAAAGGTCTTTCTGTCCAACAAATTACACCAGAGCCTTTCAATGCACAACCATTGAAATTTAATATTCAAGCAGTTATGCAATTTTTTTATTCTAAGAAAAATCACATACCTACAAGCCTTGGATGAGGTTAAACCTTAGCAGTGTCAGAAGGAAGTTCTGGAGGTCAGGAATGGCTGAAGTGAAACGGGGACACAGCTCCCTGTAGCAAATTTGCTGTCTAGTGCCACAGAAAGGACTCCAATGCTTGTTTCAGTGCAGTAGTTCAGAGGCAGCAGTTACATATAAAATACATGAACTCTTATCCATAAGAAATGATCACCTATGTGGAAAAATATCTTCCCAAGGTGCAGGGGGGCATTGCCTCAGGCCTTCTTGCCTGGAGAAGATGCCTCCATCCCTACCCCACACCCTGTGTTACTTACAGAGGTCCCCTCATGCTGAGTCATTCAAGCTGGTGCCAGGGAAAATGTGAGGTCTTGCAATGACTGTATCCAGCAGAGGGGTTGTTGCCAGAACATATTATAAGTTTCTCTGCATGCAGGCCTGCAGAAAAAATCTTCTCATGGGAAAGCATCTTTTTGCTGTCTTTTGCTCTGTACGAGTTTTCTGTAAACAAAATCTCTGTGTTGTTCTTCAAGGAGGTTTTTTAGATTCCTCTGGCTGTCTCCTTGTAGTGGGAGAAGGAGGTGAAGGGCTGTTATCTCTGATATTGAGCATTCCAGCATTCTTGTACAGGGCAGTGAAGAAGAAGCATCTGAGCTCTGTACCTGGGCACATTATTGCCCGAATACTTATGATTATGGAGTCATTTTAATAAATCATATTTAGCCTTCTGAAATTATTGTCAAGAGTCCTTTGTCAATGCATGGACCACGGCAATAAGGGGTGACTCTTGCTGTCTTCCTGTTGTTCTGAGTGTGAACCCCAACACATGGAAAAGGCTCTGATTTTCAGTGGCATCCCTTTTTGTTTCTCATCAGTGTGTGTAAGTGTGTGGGCATGCCTGCACACACCCGCACCCACAGAGTCAAGACGAGGTAAAAGGACTGAAGGAAACCTGTGCACGCTCAAAAGCTGTAGGAACATTTCCTCCAAGGTTTTAATTATAATACCAAGTGTGTTTGTAATAGTGGTAAAATGAGGCCTCATCTTAAAGAACAGAGTTCACAGCTCAAGCTTTTGAAGTCACAGGGGAATGACTGCTGAGCCAAAGCAGCTAATTATTAAACATTCATCCTGCCTTCCCCCCCCACACAAACAGAATATTTGATGGCTTAGTTTGCTGGTTAATGCCCAGCGGCAAGGGCATCAGCTTCCACGTGTCTGCCTGCTTGTTTCTTGAAAACCTTAGTCTTGAAACAAAGGTCCTGTGAATTCTTCAGAGGGTCAGGAGGCAGTGTGAGATTTGGGAGATGGAATAGATGGCTTTGGCATGAGGACCAGCATGGATGGGATCTAGTAGCAAAGGGTGGAGACCCAGGTAGAAGAGATAGGCAAGGCAAGGAGTAGGATACAGCCAGTATTCTATAAGCCTGTTCATTGCATCCCAAAATTTATGTTGCCATCCATCTAAATCTGATGAGTCACTCACTTATGACCAAGTGAATTGGGTGTTGGCCTACAAACAGGAAGTTATTAATAGTGTTAAGACATTACTGATGCTATAATAATTTAGATGAACATGAATATTTAGAATCTTCACAGTTTGGTTTTTTTTCCTATAAAACTGTTTTTTTATGCAGAACAAACAAAATTTTTTCATACTTAAGCTTTGTGAGAATTTGTTTTTTCTTTTTTTAATATTTGGTTGGATTAACACATACATTCATTGAACAAATATTTTGTATTTATATCTGTTTTCAAAAGGGCAGTCTAGAAAAGTGCTGAAGACAGAAAAACACATAATGAATAAATAATTGCTGATAGTTTAGGTTTTATTGTTATTTTATGAAGAAAAAATATAGACTCCATTGAAAAAATCAGAGGGTGGTCAGCAAGTTAATTGTTAAACCTTAATTTTTTTGTGATGTTACTTTCCATTATGAAAGTGTGAAAGTTTGGATATGGCTGCTCAGAGACTGCAAAATAATGTCTAAGGTTGATATAGTTCCTGTGCCAGTGATAAATTACCTGTGCTTGACTTTATAAACTGACACTATCAATGAAGAAATTTGGAAGATGTCTCTGAAGGAACAAACAAGACATGAGTTTAAATTCAGAAGGGGAATTATGCAGAGAACTGATGGAGATAGGAGAAAAGTAAAAGATTTGCAAAGACATTCATAAGAATTCTCCTCTTTCCTGCCTGCTTTATACATTTCTGAAATTTAATGCAAATTTATTAGACTATTGTACAGCTTAACCTAGGTGGGCATCCTGCCATGGAATATGCTGCTTATCACATCTTATGTCAGGCTCCTGGCTGCAGCTTTACAAATATAACATATTCTTTAGAAAGAATGCAAATATCTATTTTGTCACAATCAATAAATATATAAATAAACAGTTTTGTTCAGTTCAGTAAAAAATAGACTTTAAATTAACCATTTAAAAGTAAAATGCTCTCCATTATTGTAGGTAACAACTTGTCTGAACTGTCCAGAATGACTAATGAATGAGATAACAGAAATGCCTATCAATCCTTCATTGTGCTCAGCATAAAAGTTTTTTTTTGTCTCTGAAGTCCCACAATAGCACCATATTTGATTTGAATATTAATGTTTAACTCTGAAATTATCAATTTAAAAAGAAGTTTTATTCATTTGATATTGAAAGAAATTTGATATTGAAAGAAACAGAAAGATAGTGGAGTATCAAATATAATGAACAGCATCAGCCTAATAAATTATGTAGTACGACATCAGAAAAAGTAAATACATTTACATTTAATTTCATGCCACATTTACCCATGTGAGAACTGAAAATAGCTTTATTACATGCTGGTCTTATTTATATATCATTTACAAAATTACCAATAAGCTACTTCATACTTAAGCCTCTTGTCTGAATGCAACAGAACCATTCTGCCAATGTACCTTCTGTATTTTATTTATTTATTTATTTGTGCACCAACCATGCACGAGTGCTATGGAGATCTAGCGGTTTAAGGAAGGCTGTAGGACACCGAGCAATTCTAGTGGATGACAGATTGGTAAAAAGGATGCTGAAAAGCTGATGTCCATGAGTTTTGAGAGTGAATGACACTCATTCTGACAATCTAGAGATGAGTTCCTTAAGAGGTAGTGCGTAGTAGTTGCTTCCATATAGTTGTTTGCACTTTGTTTTTGTGACCTCATAGGGGATATATTACTCAGGTTTCAAATGTGTCCATTTTTTATGGTATTTTCTGCTTTCAAATCTGTATCACAAAAACTTTTTATCCTATTTTTTTACATATTGGTTTCTAAAGAAAGAGACCAGAGAATCCAACCAGATAAGTTTTATGATTTGGTTTACAAAGAAATAATCTGCTATAGTTTCAGATTACTGTCATAAAGGAACACTTTAGGTCAGCTCTAAATTAAAATTCCAAAGAGCTAATTGTCCAGAAGCCACAATGAGTTTGGAAATGTTAGCAAAAGAAAAATAGAAACCTCTCCACGTGACTTTGTTCCTTCGGCCTTCCTCAAGATAATTGATGTGTGATGATTATTCAATATTTAAAATTTTCCTGAGGATGCTTGTTGGGAAGATATGTTGAGGTCTCTCAGATGTTCAATTTGTGAGTGGAAAACATACTGTTTATAATGTGTGGCTGAGGAATGGAAGATTAGAGTAAGAAAAGCTGGGTGTAAAATGATCCCTCTAAAGCGGTGATTCACATAGTAATTTTTTTCATTTAAAAGCTGGCTCTGCACCTAAGATAAACGGCAGCAGTCATTTCTCAATCCTGCTAGCCCTCTTAACCTTATTATTGAATTTGAAGGATAACAGTAAGTGCCTATCAGACCAAAACTGATTAGCAGGACAAGTCCAGATATATCACAGGCTCCACATGAAAAAGCAGTCTTTGGCCATTATTAGACACAGAAGTTCATATCATATTTGTGTAATGACATTATAACCCTTTTCTCATTCCATTATATAGACCTAAGCACTTAGATTAGGTTTCTAAGTCTGGATGTATGCAGGGCTAAGATTCTGCTCTCAAGAATTCCTCTTGAGGATGGAGAGTTTCTGATCATTTTGATCTCATCGTGAGATGCTGCTCCAGTAATATTTCTAGGTTCAAAAAATTTCAAATACTGACCATGTCATCCACTATGTTAATTGATTACACATAAAAATAAGGTCCAAAAAGAAGGTGAATTAATTATGTGTAGAAATATGAGGTCTAGTTTTATTTACTAAAATGAATGACCACCTGGTTTCCTGGGATTTTTACCAACACTGGGGGCTAAGCATCAGTGAATATAAAAAGCAAACAAACCCACAGTTAATAACAATTTCCATAAGACTGCTGAAAAATAGCAAGCCATGTATTAATGTGCTGAAAAATGATTTAGGACAGAGCATAAATGCATCTGTTTCAACTCTTTTGCAAAGAGAACTTTGCAAAATGAACAAATTTACCTAAGTTGATGGATAATATTTCATAAAACCAGCAATTCTCCTTGCCAGAGGATACAAGCCAAATCTTTTTAACTGAAATATTGTGCAATAATAAAACTGTAGAAAGAAATTAGTGCTATGTTACTATATGGTGGATAAAGGTAAAGTAGAGAAAATATTTAGGGACATGCTAGGAATAAAAACCATATAGAATGAAAAAACAGCCAGAGATCTCCCGCATGATTAAATGCTTTTCTTTCTAGGCCAGCTGAAATGGGTAATTCAGCTGAAGACATAGTGCACATTCAAATTGCTCAGATTCTTATTTAATTATATTGACCTATTTAAAAATATGGTCCAACTCAAATTAACACCACTAAGGACGATATAGGGGCAAATCAGATTTAATATAAAGTCATCATTCGGTCTTAATTTATAGTTTTCTTTCGCTTTTTTGACGTTATGATTGTTTTAAGGCCCATCACATCCTATGCATTTGTTTAAACCCAAGGGGAAGGATAATCTACTGAGGCATCTGTGCAGTGGCCTGTTTTTACAGAAGGGTTCTAGTAGTATATTTAGGTAGTAACTGTGACCCTACAGGACTTCAACAAAACTTTTGTCAGGCCTCCTCATTTTGGAAATGAGATAATAAATGGGAAATAATCGTTATCAGTCCATTATAATACATCACAAATTTCACCTACGTATATGTCCATGAAAATGTGAATTAGATAACTCTATTTATGAATTATAAATTTTATGACTCTTCCTTTCATGCTTTCCATCTCTTGGCTGTCTTGCTCCAAAGAAACTGAGACAGAAAATTCTTGATATATTTCTGTTTTCTAAAATTACATTGATTTGAATGATAAAGAGTATTTTCCTTCTAGGTGAAAGCTTTGACTTTTCATGAAAACTGTTATATGATTAGTCAAGGCAAAAAATAAGAAGTCCTAATTAAAACTTATCTAATTTCAACCTAATAAAAAAGGAAAGGATGTAAAACATACAGAGCTTCCAAAAATTGCCATCTGTCACAAGTCTTTTTAGAATTCAGAATTTTCTATTAAGTAGTTCTTCTTTGTCTTTAGTGTTTTCCAAGAATAAAACTTGAAAAAGAAAATGTCCTTTTTTTTTTTTTTTTTCCCCCCACTGTTTTCCTGGATACATTAAATCCTAAACAATAGCTTAGAGATTTTAATTTTTGATGTTTTGTGTTACACTGAAACATTTTTTGGGAAAACTTTTCTATATGAAATTTTGATCTAGAGTTTAAAATTTCTGACTTTCTGAATTACCACATTTTTGGAAGCCATCTCCAGTAGTTTTTGCCTTCGTTACGTTGGAGTGGAGTTACTTTTCACCATTTAAACACAAAACTAGGAGTTAAAAACTGTTCTTGCTAGTGAGATGGAGAGCTACACAATGAAGATACTGACTTTATGAGAACTATATACTCTTGCACAAAGGAAATGTAAACAGATGGACAAAAATTAAACTCCAACTGGAACAATCTGGAAGAACTTTCTATAGCTTTATAGTCTATAAATTTTATAGTTTCTTTTCCCCTTGCAAGCCATTTAGATTTTCTAAAGTACTTATTGTTGGTATAATGCTAACTTTTGAAAATCAAAATTATTTGTGTGCTGGAGCTGCAAGCTTTCTAATGATTTCTGAATCAAGTCCAAGAGTTAATCCTAACTTTAATATTTCTTATTAATTAATCTTGGCTATAGCAGTAGCAACCTGGAAAGGATGAGATTGCTGCGGAGTTCATCTGCGTGCAAACAAATCCATTTTTATGTCAGAGATATTCTTAAAACTGGTGTCTAAAAGTTAGTAATGCTTTAAACTGTGTTTAAATCAAAATCGTCCTAAAAGGACCATTTAAGTCTCTAAGTAAATGTAAAGCCCAAACCATTCTCAAGAGAAAGAAACACCTCAGAACACTCACCTTTTTACAAAAGCCAACTTCAGGCCATTCTTTGCCAGTTAATTTAGAGAACTTTGAGTCAAAATAGAGCGTATGGTGAATGCAAAATGCAATGGAGCTCTCCTAACCCCAAAAGCTCCTGTTTACCTTCCTATGCTCCAGCAGGGAATAATGCACTGGCAAGGTTAATCCATAGAAAGACAGGTTGCTTTTGAATGCAAAACAGCCAGAGAGATCAGCTGCCAGCTCTTCCTCTCACAGCTTCAAATGCCTGCAGAATCCCCAGCTCTGGTTTGGTTTCCGCGGGCACTTCACAGGGATGCCTGGGAGAATACCAGGCAAAGCAGCAGATAGTAGAAAAAACCATTTTGCCAGGTTCCTGCAAGCTGTGTCATTTGGACATGCAGAGTCTGGGGTACAGCAGTAAGTCTGCAGAAGATAGTTTTACTGAGTGACTCTTCCCATGCAGTGCAGTTTGACCAAGCTCAGCTAAGATCAACTGGACAGGTCAAAATTTGTGTGAACTTTTTACGGGGTGAATGCTGCTACTTCAATAAATAGCATCACTTTTAAACCAATGTTTTGTTAGAATTTGCTGGATGTTTTTTTCAGTCAAATTTTTTAAAATGCTAGGATTTTCTTTAGAAAATATTCTTATTTTGAAGAGAAGCCAAAGCAAATCATAAAATGCCAAAGGACCATAATGAGAAAATTTACATGGTTTTGCTATGTGCATGTAGGTCTAAGAAAGAGATGTAGGCATGCTTTAGAATAGTGAAAAAATTATAATGAAAAGGTTTGTCAAAGCCATTAGCATGTACATTAAAACTGTTAAAATTATTTGTTTATTTAAAAAATGTATAAAATGGAAGCAATTCTTTTGAATTACATCAGACCACTGGAGGAATTGTATTAGGAAGATATTTAAACATGATTTACAGTGCAATACAATCAGTTGAATCTGTTTTGTGGCTTCAGATGATATTAGATAGAGTATTTTCTCAATGAAGCTGAAGAAATTTGTCATGACTGCTAAGAGCCAAAATAGAAAATCATTGTAATAAAACCATTTAAAAGAAAAAAATAGTAATTGCTGATTTATTCAGATTCTTTATGAGTAACTGAAATTTTCTTCAGTGAGTATCTGATAAATGTATAAAACCATTAAGCTAATAAAAATCTTACATAATAAATGCAGAATAATAATTGCAGCCAGAAGCATTAAATTAATTTATTAAATTGATTAAATCTCTTCTGAATCAATTTATGTTATAATGACTATAGTCATGTGATTAGGGTCTCTTAAAACAATATTTTATCAGACCATCTGCAGTAGAGCCAGGCAAGTGTTTAATCTTTAATTTTATTCTGAAAAGTTATGACAAAGAGAAATTTTTCACATGTCTCATTTGTTTTCTGTGCTTCGAGTCAGATCTTCAGAGCCTTTTTTACTGCCACACTCCTGTCCTAGAGTGCCTGAATGCAGAGGCAGTGGGGATGAGAGATATACTGTGGATACTGAGGATAATGCTGTGTCATGTCACCGAGGGCTTTTAGGCATGACAAATCTTTACAATATTTTAAAGTGCATGCTGGCCCAAAAGAAGTTAGTGGCAAATTCCTCCTGGACTCCAACAGGGCCAAAAAAACAACTTAGCAGATTTTTCTGCCAGGTAGGAGTCTTTCACATCACCCGTGACTGATGGCAAAGGAACTCAGTGTTGGCTGAGAGTCCAGCCCTGTGTTTTTATTAATGGAGTAAAACTTTTAGGAAATAAGTTGTTTTATTAGTTAAGATTTTCTTGAATCTTTTTCAATAAGGGAATTATAGGATGGGTAGCTAGACAGGCATATGGTAGAGAAATTCTTTAGAAGTATGATATCAGTAAACTTTCTTTGTCCAGAATTTTTTGGTTCAATAATACGTATTTGACATTTTTCATCTTAAGTAATCCACAGCCTTGATTTCTCTCTTCTGATTCTTGAGGAATGTTTGTTTCTCTCATGAATAAATGCTTAGGTGCATGGTAGAGTGTACCCATGCACATTTATAACTGAATTTGTCAGGAAGTTGATTAAAATACCTCCCTTTACCCAAGGTAAAGAAGGCAAAGTGTGTGGGGAGATCAAATTCATAAAGAAGAATGCAGTCTAAGCTGATGTTTCATGTTACATCCTCAGGAAACATGTAAGGTCCACCTTCCTATGAACCATTTACAACATAGAAATACTGATCATTTACTGCAGCAAATGCTTCCTTTTTTTCTAGTTTAGAGCAGGGCAGGGTGCTCCAGACAAGTCAGTCCATCCACTACCAAGTCCTCCCCATATTCCTTCCTTCTTATTTTGTGTGTCCCCACATCCTTGTGTTAAGAGTCTTGTTTTGCTTGTGGGTCAATTGGTAAATTTGATTATAGACCAATCCAGGCTTCTGGTGTGTACAGAACAACAGAAATGCTTCCTCACTTCCCCTCCAAGGATGTCCTTACTGCTAGAGATCCTGCATATGGAATTTGTGCTGCCAGCTCCTCATAGTCTCTTTTGTGGCAGTAACCAGTTACAGCATATTTCCTGAAGGTGTGATTTAATCATTAAATTTGATCAATATTTGCTGCAGAACCCAATTTTTCTTGCCTTTGCTGAGAGACGTTCGACAACATCAAAGTTGAGGTTTCAGTTTGTGTTAAATGTATTGAACACTCTCCATTCAGGGGATCTTCAAGGGATTCTCAAAGGTGTATAATCAAGGCAGATTTCTGAGCAGGGGTTTTTCCAAAATTGTCCATAGGTATGTCAATATGTACTTAGATTATATTGGCTGGAGGAACAGCTCTCAATGGTCTTTTTGCAGACTCCCAGAAGAAAGGGAGTTTTATTTAGCAAAAGCTCTAGAAGAGCTTAACTGAGCCCTGCTTGCCAAGCTGTTTTATCCACTCAAGTAGAGCAATTGAGCACAAATAGAAATTCCAAGGCTCTCACAAGAGAACGGAGAGCAGAGGCAAGAAGAGATCGTTTGTGGAGAGCTGATGTACTATCCTTTAATATACGTAAGAGCCAGGCACGACTACTCTGAGAGACCTTTCTGCAAGTCTCTGTTTGTTTGTCGTGAAGGGAAAAGAAATGCCAAATAACATCCACAGCAGGTAGAAGCAAATGTGATAATGAGAAATTCCAATATAAAAATTGCATGGCTTCTGTTGAATTTCTACAGCACATGATATTAAAAGCAATTTACTCACATTTTTCATTACATAATGATAATGATTTTATTTGTAGACCATAATTAATACATGATGGGAAGGTTCCTGTGGTTAAAATCCATTATGAGCTATCAGAGATGGAAACATACACAGCATGAGTTTTATTTCTTGGGATATTTTTTATTGTTTTTTCTATGCTCAAGTAGAGATTCTGCTTTTTAGCTACATTTTCTCAGTAAAATTAACATATCTGGTAATGCCACAGTGAGAAGCAGCATTTTTCATAAACACAAAGCATATGATTCGAAAGAGAGAGTAAACTTTGCATTTATAGAGCCAGTCATTTGAAACAAGGTACTGCAAACAGAGGAATATGCATGCAGAAACATAAGGCTACTTTATAAACACATAATTAGGATAAACTGCCATTCTTCATGTGCTAACAGATATGCTGTATTAAGTGTCATCTTTCACTGTCACTTCGTGAAGAAGCAGCGTGCACCCTGGTTCCTAAGTTAATATTTTTATTTGCTGCTAGCTTTTGATTTATTCGACACATTTGACCATGTGGTTGTTTGATAATAGCATTTTAAGGTACTATCCTTTGCTCAACATTTGGTAAAAGTATCTTGGCTGGCCGTTTCAGGCAGGTTGCCTTTTGCTCCTCTTCATGTCTTAGCGCTGCACATTGATTTCTGTCTGTATGTTTGCTTCTCGCTTTACTGACTGTCAGAAATAATCAGCTCACTGTCTCCCATTTATTCAGGTGCAAATAGAAGCTGCACTTTGGCACGTGAATACCAAGGGAGGCAGCTGAAAGTCTTAGACCTTTTAAGTAAAGTAGCATAAACAGAGCAAGAGGCACACTGAAGTATAAGTAAATGTTGTGCTCAAAAATAAATCTTGAATAAATTCTGCTTCACTAATTCACAACTTTGGCATACATTCTTCTAAGTGTTCAGGAGAAGATCCCATAGACATAATTAGCTTTGTTATCAAGTGAGTGAAAACTACACAAATTCATAAAACAATTATTAAACTTTTGGTAACACACATATGGTGTTGTAAAATTATTCTAAAGAGATACAAAAACCTGGTCCTCGCTCTCACATATTGTTTTGAATAAGGGATGTACACTGCATGGCTACTCAACTGTTTGCAGATTTCTTTATAATTGCTTAACACCAAAGAGAACCTGCTGCCTGCTAATGTAAACACTAAATTCAGGACACTTATTAGCTCTGAGATGTTTTCATTCTGAGAATATCACAGACCCTGAGAGAATTCGCTTCCCTGTCTTACTGACAAGGGAAAGATAAAAAGAGGATAAGGCTTCAGTCCTGCACCTCTGCTTGGTACTGTCATCAGGCCAGAAAAGTTCTTGGTTGAGCATCAAAGTACTCAAGTAAATCGTCTTGCTTATGTACTTTCTCAAGGTCACTCCTACGTAGTTAACATAAAAATATAGTGGAGCCCTACTGCTTTCATTCCTGGTAGTAACAACCAGAAGCATAGTGGCATTAGTAAGGACAAATGGCCATAGCTAATACTAGTCAATACTAATCAAGAATTAACCAACGCAATTGTAAAATCAAATTCAGAATTTAAATTGAGTCGGTATTTTAATGAAGGAATGATTTTGTTGAAGTCAATCCTACTTTTCCCTCTAGGTCAGCTTCCAGTCTATTAGGATTCCACGTGCATATGTCTTCTTGTGTTCAAGACTCTTCTATTCAAGAAATTGGATAATCTTTCCCTTTTTTCCTTGCAAAAAGAATCACTCTGCAACTCTGGTGTTGGATTTCTGGCATGAATGATGCAAAAGTTATGTGGGTAGATTTGAGTATGGCTTGGGTATTTGCAAGCAGTCTAAGACTGAACATACTCAATAAAATGTTGTGATGGTTCTGTTAGTAAACAAAAATATCTGTGAGCTACTTGAAAAAAAAACAGAAATGTAACTAGACAATGACTTTACTTAAACATATAGAGCTTATAATGTTTCACAGAGTTCTGCATCCATTTTCTTCTCGTGGCCTACCTCTTTTCCTATGTTCTGTCATTCTTATGCCCAATATTTCTGATTTCTGCTGCCAAGAATGGCTTTTCTACAACCTAAGAGGTTTTTTTGACCTCTCCTGCTTTTGCTGGCAGAAGATTTAGAGTAGCTTAAATACATCCTCCAGGGGAGAAAGGGTGAAAAGAAGGTAACCAGTGCTAGAAATGAGCACATTTCTGACTGAAATTTTGTGGTTTATAATGAATACAGAGTGAAAGAATTTCCTAACTTTTCTTCAGCACAGTCCTGAAGACTGTACAGATATAAAGAAATTACTCTTGCTTTACATTTTTTTACAAATTTGATTCCATCATTTAGAAAATTAAAAATTGATTCACTCCTCCTCTTTCTATGTGAAGACTTAAAGTGCAGTTGTTTTGACATAGTTTGAGACTATTCATTATCCTCATCATCAGGCTAAAGCAAGATGTAGATTTTAAGAGCTATAAAAGTGCTTTAAGCATTTTTTTAAAGGAATCGTGTCTGTATCTCTCTACAATAATGATAATAGAAGCATTAGCCAAAACTGACCACTCTGTAGTTATATTTTTCTTCTCTCTGGGTTACAAAACTGTCTGCTATATTCTAGATTTAGCACAACATGCCAGCACATTTGGATCCATATTGTCAGCATTTTCTCTGGATGCTTCAACACATGTCAGAGCTGTTGGACAAGTCCTGGTTTATTCCCTCAGTGGTCAAATTTTTGTTGCTTACTTGGTATTTAAATATGTACTTGCTGTGTTTAAATGCCATAAAATTATTTCTTGGGTTATTAGGCTTTTTTTTTAATAATGGCATATTACTGTGATATTAGACAAATTTAAATAATTTATTATTTTAATGAATCTGACTCACATATATTTCAGAAAGCTATGGGCAAAATTAAAATCTGCCAAATGAAATCTGCCAATGATGGAAAAAAAAATCTGTATCTGAGACTGAAACTATCAACAGATAATCTTCCCAGGCCACTTTGTCTGAGAATTCCACTGATTCTTTTCAAAACTTTGGGTATGGCAGCTGGAGAGATGGCATTGTAAGGCTGTGCAGCAGATAAGGAAAGATTAGGAGCCCAGACAAATTGGCCCCAGGATTTTGAAATCTCTGTTGCCCCCATGCTGTTGCCCACCGAGTGCATAAGGTTAATAAAATAGATTATCTATCATAATAGGTTATCTATCATAATAGATTATCTATCATTGTTTGCAATATTATTAATTTTTCAACTACTATCTTCTGACTAATATGTTAAATTTACTGTGTTACTTTTTTTATAGTGATTTCCTTTTCGACTTGTAAAATATGCAAGACAATCAAAATGTTACCCTGAATATTGACTTTTGTTCCAGGCTACTTAAAATATCAAGTCAGCTGTTTAACGAAACTTTTCTCACCAATATCTACCATTTTGAACATTTCTTTATCACATGAGTTGCTTTGGGAGCAGAATGACTTACAAGAAACAGATTGTTACAGTCACTATCAGCACGGGAATAATAGTGGGACAGGTGCAGGAGAAAAAGTTTTGAAGACTGAGTTTTGAAGTTGCAGAAGTACATTTTTAGAACAAAAATCAAGTCATTTATTACTTTTTTCTGTTTGTTCGAATTTTTCCTCTATTGTGCTTTTCCTAAAATAATTTTGAACAGGATAAATGAGTATTTCTCGACTTGGCCATGATCTTATTCAAACTCTCCCAAGCATCACCTGCTAGAAAAGGGCTATTGTAAATGTGAGAATAACTGTGCAGAGCTGTAAAGAGGCAGATTCAGAACAACAAACTGGCTCTATGGCTCCTTAATAATTATTGTTTGTTTCATTGTTAAGTGAATAAGATAGTAGATTTGGAGAAGAGAAAGATATTTTTATCTGATGTAAGATAAAAATAAAGAAAGGATTGACCCTCTAAAGAAACAGAACATACTGAGAATGTGGCCATCACTACATTGGCTATGATATAGGAAGTTTGGAGGATCTTCTCGTAATATTTTTGGTACCCACTCCTTTGCATAGACATTAAACTCTTATTTTTTTTGTTTCTGTTATCTCTTGAATTGTGGTACAGCTGACAGGACTGAAGCTTTTACCTGAATCACCTAAACCTTTCTGTCTGCCCCTCACAGAGTGAAAAGATTTTGCCTAAGTCACACAGGCCATTAAATTCTGTAGACATCCTGAAAGCAGAGCCTGTGTGACTCCATTACTCATGCTTGCCCCACAGCAGGATAATTGGGACCTCATTAATGATCCTGAGGAGACCAGCTTCAGATTGGAAACATTCCAAAACCCAGGATACATAATTAATAGCAGTAAGCAATGGCTGTCTTGTAAGAATGCTATAAGTCAGGCCCTGAAACTGAAGTTAAGCATCAGATTTTCCATCCTAAACCCACAGAGACTTTTGTAGAACAGATCACATAAGCATAATAAATTTTGACCCTAAATGGAAAGGTAGTGCACTGCAAGTCCCTTCAAATTGCTTCCATGTGAAGATATTTGATTATATAATTCTATATTTATGCTGTTATACAATTCACATTAAAAATCCATAGTAATAACACAATTTAGTAGTGCTTTAAAGCTTTTGTTTAAACAGAACAGAACAAACAGAACCAAAAGTGTAACCAGGAGGCCAAGGGAGGTGATTCTGCCCCACTCTTCCACTCCCATGAGACTCTGCCCGGAGTACTGTGCCCAGCTCTGGGGCCCCCAACATAGGAAGGATGTGGAGCTGCAGGTGTGAGCAGGGAGGAGTGCCACAAAGAATAACTGGCACACCTCTGCTATGGACACAGGTGGAGAGAGCTGGGCTTGTTCAGCTTGGAGAAGAGAAGGCTCTGGGGAGACCTCTGAGCACCTTCCAGTACCTAAAGGGGCTACAAGAAGGTTGGTGAGGGACTTTTTATAAGGGCGTGTAGTGACAGGACAAGGGGGAATGGCTTCAAACTGAAAGAGGGCAAGTTTAGCTCCCTATTAGGAAGAAATTCTTCACTGCTAGGGTGAGGCATTGGAACAGGTTGTTCAGGGAAATTGTGGATGTCCCATTCCTGGAAGTGTTCAAGGCCAGGTTGAACGGGGCCCTTCAGCAACCTGGTCTAGTGGAAGGTGTCATGGAGGGAATTTCTTCAGCATTTTTACTACTACCTTTTGTGTGATGTGATGGTACAAAACAGAGGTCTCCATCACCAGTTTTGAAAAGGGTTGTCACCTTCACTCATAAAGAGATTTGATGGTAGTAGTATCTGATTTTACAAATGGGGAGAGCATGTAACAGTTGAAATGGTGGTAAGTTGAAAAGGAAGGTAAAGGAAATGCTTCAAAAGCCAAGACTAACTATGAGAACATTTTACCATTTGAAAAAGAAAAAAAAATTAAATTTACATAAGAAAACAGTTTCCAAAAAAAAAAAAAAAAAAAAATAAAAAAAAAAAAAAATTAAAAAAAAAAAAAAAAAAAAATAAAAAAAAAAAAAAATTAAAAAAAAAAAAAAAAAAAAAGAATGTGGTAAGTATTTTGCATTTTTCTCCTTCCAGTTCCCAAGGAGATATGATTTTCCTTTGGTCAACTGCTCTGTTAAGCATGGGCTAATGGTTGGCTCAGAAACCAGCCTTGGTTTCAGGTGACAATAAGTCTGAAGTGGTGGACAATTTCCTAGGATGCCACTTGTAGGAGGAGTGTATTGGTGTAGATTTTAATGACAATGAAGACCTGATAAGACTGAAATCTTTGTGGTTAATTCACTTTGCGCTCTTCAACTGCAGTTCAATATACTAAAGACAACTATTAATATTAACTTTTTCCTTTATTACTTTTTCCTAATTTAGGCAGGTTAGAACAAAGCTTTCTTCATATGTTCATGCACAGTCTTAGATATTGATTAGAGTAACAGCCTGGAGGGACAATTATTATGTAAACAATAAACCACATTGAAAGGACACATGGCCACAACTGCTCTTTATGGAAGAAACAATTTTTGGGATGATTGGCACTGCGATGGTAATATAAAATAAACTGTAATGAGTGATTTAACAAGAAAAATCAAAGTTAATAGCATACATAATAACTGAGAACATAATTTAGGAGAGTTGATGTGTTTCAGAGGGTCACAAACAGCTGCATTTTATTATTTATGCAAGAGTTATTACTACATGCAATGCTAATTAATAATCACTTGAAGTAATAGGATTAAAACTTGACAAAAAATCAAGCCAAGTGAGTTTTAAGCCATATTAGTCATGGCATTTCCCCCTCAGATTTCTGACTAATGAGGCAGAAGGATAGCATGGATTTGTAATCGTTTCTATGCATATGTAATTATAGCTGAACTCTTGGAGAGAATGAGGGGACATTGTACAGCAGCTCATTCCAAAAAAGGGGAAAAGATGAAAAAAAGCAAACAGGGCAGTGAATATTGCCAGTGTCTCTTGACCTTGTGTTTAAGTGCTATTACTGACTTCATTGAGAGTGAGAGAAACTATCATTAAACCATGATCCATGAAATCTCTTAGGCATATGTATAACTTTAATGAGCAATACCTTAAATACTTCAGACATATGTGGCCAATTTAAACATCTGTCGAGCTCAATCCAATTGTGTGCAATCTGTTTCAGCAAAATTTGAAATTATAGTGGAAAAAAAAAATAAAACACAAAAAAATAGGGGTTTTTTAATAACAAGGTGGAAAATAATAAAGTATATGTTTGAAAGAATTATGTTCAGGGACATGAAAAATGAAAGATTATTGTTTACCTGTGTTAACTTATATTCAAGTTTTTGAAAGCAAAAATAAAAACTAAAGGAAAAAATGAAAGAGGGATTCTATTTAAATGATTTTTGAAATAGATTAGAAAATCTAGAAAGAAGAAGTGAAAACAATTTTCCACCTACTTCCACCTATGTATAGTTGAATAGGAAACTTTGGCTTTCAAATATTTTGGGTTTAACAGTTTTGCTAAGAGTTTAAGGTGCTTTTTTTCTTTTTCTGTGATACCAGTTTTTAATAGAATTGGAACAATAGTCAAACTGATGGAGCTAGAAGTAGCAAACGCATTTCCAACAATTCTGTACTTCTGTCAGGTTTTCAGCTGAATGTGCCTGAAGTTGATGCTCAGTGCTTTGTCACAGTGATGAAGCAGAGAAGCAGCACCACAAAAATGGGTCTGGAATGAGAAACTGACCAGTGGATCAAAATCTAACACTTTTACACACAGCCTCTTCTCAGGCACAGCTTCTATATGCACCAAGAGGGTCTTACCAGGCTTACTGCCTGGTATGATCTCCCTCTTTAAACACCTAGATTCTCTTTCAATTTGGTCTGAGCTTTCAATTCTGTTATTTATTGATTCTTTACAGTCCCCTCGAGCTTCTGCAAAATATATTTTCAACACAGAAATTAAACCTCAAACTTGTGCTAGGAGAGAATGAAATTATTCAGATCATGGAAGGAAAAATAATTCAGACACGTAGTGCTCAGTAGGAGACCATGCTGAGATGAAAGTTTAGAAGGATCAATTTGAACATTTTTCCCTAAATTCAAAATGGTTACATGTAGGTAAAAATGGCCAGAATGTACTTTAAATAGTTACTCTAGAATTAGAAGGGGGTGGGGGGAAAAGCATAAAAAAGGCTGTTGGAGAAAAAAATACTAGGATATTTTCCTCACTCTCCAGACAAAAATTTTGGCCAAAGTCCTGCAATTCCCTTTGTGATGTGTCTGATTTTGATTGCTGCCTTTCTACAAAAGGAACTGAGTCAGACACACCTGGTGTTTAGAACAGAGAGTTACTGTAAAAAAGATGGCCAGAGCCAATGCATGAGGGAAATGTTGGAATGGGAAAATTTACTTCAGATTGCTCTAGATGGAGCAATGACTAGAGATGATTTTCAGCAGAAGCACTGAGCAAATATTTATGAGATGTGGTTTGTGAGGAATATGTTCAAAAGAAGGTAGAAATGACATATGCTTAACCAAGGAATGTCAAAATTACTATTCAAAAAGTAATTGCTATGAAAAATGTGATCATATTTGGAGAATAAAACATTAGAACATCTTGAATGTGCCTTCCTATAACTACCCATGGTAGTCTTCTTTGCACTGTCATTTATTTTGAAATTTTATTGTGAATATTTAATTTTAAAAGTGCTTATCTTCTTTACAGCAAAATAAAAATTAATCACAAGTTCCTGTGGGGTCTTTGTCACTGTTTGCCTCCAAATTTTTGTGACATGTTATCTTTCCAATATAACATTGTTTTTAAAGTCATGATCTAGTATGTAGCTTTTAAGAAAACAAAAGTTTGTGACCTTCCATGTGGACTCTGATGCATATAGAACAAACTAGCAAGGCCATGTTTGGTATTATGAAATGAAATTTGCGTGAAGTTGTTGTCAGATTTATAAACAAATGGTGATGACTGTTATTTCCATTCCATGCGTATCCATATAATTTTGGGTACTTTTGGTAAAAGTGTTTGGGAACTTGAAAGTTTAGAGACATGTTGATCTTCCTTTTGTTTAATATTTACAATTTTGTCGTCTGTTAGATAAGGCAGACGCTTCTCTATCTAGTTGAGAAAATAGAAATAATACACCTTCACAAAAACATTAGAGAGAAATTTGACCTGCTAACTCTTAATTTATGTGACTATTTTACATTGCTTTAGGAGACATGGCTAGGATTCATCAAAAGAAATGAGGAGAGAACATATTCAATACAAGGAACTGTTTTTTCATGTAATGATCAATTAAGCTGTAGGAGCTTTTATGCAGAATGCTCTGAGTGCTAAATGCCGATATAGGTTTGAAACCAACCTAACAACTTCATAAAGGAAAAAACCCAGTTGAGGGTCATTAAAAACACAGAAATTTTGTTTCAGGAATATCCCTTGAACTGTAGCTTTTCAGGGAATAGGAGACTATAGGGTGGCTGTGTTACCATTTTCTTCTCCTCATATACAACCCTAGGTAGCCACAAGCAACAACTGCCAGTCAGAACACACTAACCTGATTTACTTTCAACCAAATGAAATGCTTTTCCTCTTAGTTGCTTAAGAACAGTAAATTTGTAGCTCATAATAGAATTAAAATAGTATCTCTGCTAAAATTCAAGTGTTACAGTGTTCTGTGGTTCAAAATAGAAGTTTAGTTCATGCTTTAGGGGAAAGCAATCATTTGTTGATGAATAAGGTAATACATGAAAGTTGAACAATATTCTCTAGAATAATTTCTAAATTAATTTTACTTTACTAGGTTATTTTTTAGATTAAAAAGTATATAGAACCAAAATTCAATCCACATTCTATCTCACTGCATTGGATTGATAATGTAAGTCAATGGTATTTTTTTTTTTCTGATTTCCTCCTAGAATGATGCCACCAAGAGTATCCGTAGTAAATAGTCACAAGAATTTTAAAATTAATTTCTTAGAAATTGAACTTTTGGAATTCACTTGCTATGAAAATTACTGTTAATGAATATCTTTGATAATGGAAAATATCCCATCTGAGAATGAATCCTTTCCATTTAGCAAATGATGCAGCAATTAATTGAAATAGAAAGTTCCTGTAAGGATACTGGAAGCCATAAAACAGTTGTTCTACTAAATTGATATGACTTGTTAAACTGATGAATCTCTTAGAAATTCATTTTAATCCAGTGCTAGCACTGTGGGAACACTTCTGATGATTATTTCATAATGTGGCTATCATTGCTTTGTAAGACTTGCAAAGTCTAAGTTGTGTTTTCTTTCATTTTTGTAATTAAACAGCTGAAGGAGTAAATAAAGTCAGGGTCTGAAAGCTTGCTTTCAACTTTAGACATAAGTACACACCACACACCTCTGTCTCATCAGGGTGGCTCTATTCCAGGGTCCCAAGGACTTTTAGGTCTCTTGGTGATACATGATTAATTTAGCTACTGTATTTAACAGAAACATGCTTAATTTTCTCTGCCTGTCTTCCACTTTTTATCAGGGGAATTTTTTTTTTTCTTATTCAATAATCATACATGCCTGGCTGTACTTCTGGGCAGATAAACAAAAGTAACCTAAGCATGAGGAGGCAGGGACCTGCCACAACGGATGCATCTCTGATGGGAAATCAGGAAAATTATTAATAAACTCATATGGGAATTCATTCTAAATGTAGATTTAGAGATCACCACTTGCTACTTCAGTCTACCTCATGTCTTTATAGGTCATATTTAAATATAAAACATGGAAAGAAGTAAAAGTATTACTTTTTAATAATAAAAATGAAGCATATTTTCCTTGATTGCTTTGGTTTTTAAAAAAAAAGATCCAAGCAATCAATATTTTTACTGGAATGATAAGATGGATGGAAATTGTAAGACAGAAATAAAACTTTAAAATTATTCTTTATCACCGCATTCAGTGTTGCTAATCATAAAGAATCATGAGGGAGCTGAATGGAAAACAAAACCAGTAGTTAGAAGAAATCAAAATAACTCTGCTTAGGTGAAAAAAAAAAAATGTATATGCTGCTTATATTAGGAACTTTTCATTTCTCATAACAAAGTACTACAAATGAATTTAACAGTATGGAGTCTTCAACTCTCAGTGCATTACTCAAAACGCCGTTTTTCTTGTTTAATGCAAACATTCCAGCACAGACCAAGACGCCCCCACACCCAGAGAAGAGGGACTGAAGAGAAATTCCACCGAATTCACGGCATAAAACCCGCTCACGCCCTGGAGACACAGCAAAAGCGAGTCCAGCTCTGTCACTGAGAGCACAGGGCTGGGGACCAGGGCTGTCCCCCACGCTGACCTTCACGGCAACATCGATGTACGGAGCAGATGGCCACCGTCAGCCCGTGCTGTGCTGCTCCCACGCTTCGCGGCCAGCGCGGCTGCCAAGCGCCAACGCTCTGGGCTAGTTCCAGGTAGATTTGGCCTCTGGGACAGATCCGGGTTTTCTTCACTCAGAAGAGTCAGCACCAGTAGTTGGAGGTGAGTTATCACCAGGGACTTGGTGTGGAACCAGCCTTCTTCTTTGTTCACCAGGGATATTTCAGCCGAGCACTAAAATATCACTCTCCAAACGTGAGTTGAGCTCTTTACCCTCTGGAACTTCAGAGCTCTGAAACACCAAAAGGTTTAGTTGCATTTTACCTGACTTCAAATATTACTATTTTCCACAAATGTTCCAGCGGAACTGACAAAGATTTGATGAATTAATTCAATATTTTAACTTTGCAGGGCATTTAGTATAATCACAAACTGTTTCTTCAACCCACATCAACCAATTACTTTTTCACAACATGCAAGATAATTGTGTCAGAACTAAGAATGCAATTGTCATCAGTGATAGTCCCAGTCCTACAAAAAGAGGTTTCATTTTTAAGAAGGAAATACAAGTTTTTGCTTTTTTACTCTTCTATTTTATCGTAGTGGTCTTTTTTCCCCGCTGATTTTAATTTTTTATTATCCTGAAAGCTTGCAAATTGTAAGAAATTTTGTTATATAACTTCTTTTAGAACATCTGATGCACAAAAACTTGCTGATATTTCTCTATCCCTATTGAAATATGGTGAAATAAAAAATTAACGAAAATCTATATGCTTAATCACAAATGCAGTTACGGTTAGGAAAGGTAAAAGTCACCTTCTGCTTCAATAGGAGTTTTGATAATAGTTTTGGTTAAAGTATTATGAAAAATCCTGGTTTTCTCCTTGAAAAAGAAGCTTTCAAACACTTACGTTTCCCAAGACTCTCTTCACCCAAAACTATATTTAAAATGCATTTAAATATTTTTAACCAATTCTAGTCCCAGTCCAATGGTTTGCTGTACTTACGTTCATAAATGATTGTCCAATTAGGACTTTGTAATGAATTATATATGCAAAATATATTTACTTTCTATTTTTTTCCCCTTTTTTCCCTTCAGACCTACACGTATCTATAGTTTGCATGCATATAGAGAAGTAATGGTAATAGTTTGACACAGACCCTGAAGTAAATGGGTTGTTCACACTATTTAAATAATACACAAATGAGTTCATTCCATAGGTCCCTGCCATTTCTCCTGTTTCCCTGGAATATGTATTCACAAACCTGTTCTCTCACTAATTAGAAAGCAATGAAGTCTGAATCCCCTGATTGTGTGCTGATTACTGAACCTTTACTCCTTTATGGCCCTCACACAAACCCTTTACTCCTTTATGGCCTTCACACATGTTCTGCCCAATGTTGTAAAGTGAAGCTTTGCTATTTTTTGGCATAGAAAAGGTATTTAGCAATTCTAAAGAGACTTAACAGAAAAATTCCCCCAATAGATTTCCATAAATGCTACTTAATTCTCAAATCATGTTTGAAGAATTATCTGGGACACAATTTAAATGGAAGATTTATAAAGGCCGTGATATAGCAACTGACCTGTTAGTAATTAATAATTAATATTTCTTGTTCATGTGAATTAATTAAAATCACAGCTTAACAAAAGAAAATAAAAGTGTATCATGTCCTTCTTATAACTATCTTGCAACTATTCTCTTTTTATCCCACTCTGTATTTCTCCACTTAATCTTGCCTTACAACCTTCCTGTACAGATGCCACTAAGAGTGGTGGTTACAGTGCTACTGAGGAGCATAAAGTAATTTGCATGATTCTCATCCTTTCTTTTATGGTTTGCAACACTGAGAAAAATCAAGCCACAGTTACTAAAACCTTTGACCAGTCTTACCATTGCAAGAATAAGAATAAGAATAAGAATAAGAATAAGAATAAGAATAAGAATAAGAATAAGAATAAGAATAAGAATAAGAATAAGAATGGTGGTTTTCCAAGATCTTAAAATAAAAAAACAGGCTTCAAGTTTTTGTGATTATTGGATTGACAGTTTTCCTTTATCCTAGGAAAGCAAATGCAAAGAGTATGGCTAACAAATCAGCCATTTCTCACGTTGGGCTCTCTCTAGACACCTGCACAGTTAACCCCTGTTCTGTACTTTGCACTTCAGGAAAAGTGAGAAGATTTTTTTTTTTACCTCAAATGTCCTTTTAAGCTGAAAATACTCTTCTCCAGAAATCTGGTCCAAGAGGAGAAGGGCAAATCCCAGCCATGTAACTCTTGACCCTTCAAGGAATGTTCTGTGGAGTCTGAAAAGGGTGCACTATTGAATCCCTCTGACCTTCTGTCCACAGCCATGAGTGTGGATCACAGAGACTGTAAGTTAGGGGTTTGAGGAGGAAGTAGCAGATGAAAGGAATTTGATTTCTGCTTTCAGGTGAAGAGGGAAAACCTCTACTTGGATGAAGTGGTCTGTTATGGATACAGAGTAAATGATCTGGGTTGGCATGGCTTGAACTCTTTTTGAATTATATGATTATATGAGGTTGGAGTCGACGATTTTGAAGGTCTTTTCCAACTTTAATGAGTCTATGATTCTATACTTAACTGTATATTTGAACAAGTCTTAGCTCTTCACTGTTAAAACAGTACATGTGTCTACAATCTTATGAAATGTCTTAAAAGAAGAATTAACAAATTTCTTTTTCCCAGCAACAAAATGGTCATGTCCAGTGGGATATGTTCTTCCTAAGCATGTTAAAAGTCTCTGCCAGATGCTTTATTCCTTTAACATTTGCAAAGTTTTTGTTTCTGTTCTCATGAGTCCCTCTGTTATGTTTAAAGCTGGAAAGGATAAATGTTGATGCAAACTCATTTCCATCAAAAATACCAAGCTGATTGCAAAGTAATCTATAAGCAAGTACCCCAGGCTCCAGAACACATATTTAGTAATATTCTGTTTTATTTGTACCAAATGGCAACCCAAAGCATATTCAGAATCCAGAAGGTTTGAGCTGCTCACCGAAAAGAGACAAAGCTTGCTCCACAGTAGATTTGAAGGCAGTAGAATGGCATATTGTTAAAAAGACAAAACATTATATTTATTCACTTAGGACCAGATTTTTAAAGGCATTATTACAACTGGAATTCAAGCAGAATGCCAAAGGAGAGGGTCAGATGCTTATTATCACTAATTTCAATGGGGGTTAAGTGCTATTAAAAACTAAATTTTCTTAAGTGCTTATTTACCTCACCCTATTATAAAAAAAAAAAAAAAAGGAAAACCAGGATTAGACTTTATGTCAAGTCCCAAGTGATCTCCTTACAGTTATTCCTGTGAGACATCCTCTTAGCAAGACTGGGCTGGAAGTGATTCAGTCCAGCTTGTGTAAGATGTGTATTAATGAGTGGATATGATGTTTTCTTACTTAATATGTCTGAAGTTTTTTTTTAATGATTTTAATTTGTTACTCTGAATTTATTGTAAAGAATTTTCTTCTGCACCTTATTCTTTTTTTTTTTCAAATTCTTCTTTACTAAATTAGTATAATAACCTCACAAGGAGTTTACTGCTTTTCCACCTTTTAAATAATTTTATCTGTAAAACCGTCCTGTTTAAGTCTTTGTGTGTTAAGTTAATAAAATTATTTTAAAGATTTGGGCATCTTTGTTTAGTTTATGCAGGGACCTGGCAATTAAAGCAATTAAAATAATCAGTAAACGGTGTCCAATGATGCAATATTTGTTGTTTATACATCTCTTATTTTATAATATGAAAAACTGATCTTTAGTCTTATTTTTCTAAAGATAATAATGGAAATTAAGAACAAAAATATGACAATATTGTCTGGAGTGATGAGCACTCTAACTGCTGAATGAACTTAAGCATAGGTAAAACCAAATGTTTCTGATCTGAGGTACTCTGCAATATGGGTTTAGGTAACTCATTTCCTATTTTAGAAAACTCTCAGCATCTTGGCCAAAGGTTATATTTCAACAAATGAATTAAAATAATTTTATTTGCATGCTTTGATTCATTTATTAAGATAAATGTGTGGGGCCTTTGGTACTAATGTATGCTTAAGGTACTGCATCATTCTAAACCCTTGTGTTATTACCAGGCTTACTAAATGCCGTGGCTGGCATTGGTGATGAAACGGAACTGTGGTGAAACAAGGTCAAAGCCTCCTTTTGACAGGTGTGGTACTGGAGGAGAGTTAGTTTATTAGATCCTTTACTCAAAATGATCCACTGTCACAGGACTTGAGAGTCACATTCTGTCCTCAGAAAGTAGGTTACAGCCTGAACCAACGAATATTTCACTGAACATTTAGTTTTCATGGCTCATTTCTGAAACCTGTAATGGAGATATCTTCTTTGTTTTGGCAGAAATATGTTTTATTACACTCCCATTTTTAAAAGGCTGAGAAATGAGCTTTTCTCACGTAAACTCAACTTTTGATTACTGTATTTTTCCATAATGTTCACTAAAACCTTTGGGGTAACAATATCCTCATGTTCTGCTGCTTGAACATCTGCTGCTGAAATCTCTCATACTGAGCTTCCTTTATTACAATGGGTTTCTCTAAGAATCTTGATTGATTGATTCAATTTGCTGTATTGAATCCTTGGATATCTTGGTATCCTGGGCAAGTCCAGTTAACTGCAGAGGCTTACAGTTTTAAGTAGAGACTTGCCTCAGTAGTCATGATCATATGTGTTATTCTTTAGTTTATTTTTCTGTTCCTCTTGGGCTCGAAGGTACTGAATTTTGCTACTGATTAGATATTGCTTGTACCTAGAAAAATGTGAAGATAATACTATTTCAGAGTTGGAAAAAACCTTTCTATTTCTGTAATTACAAGGCTATTGGATGTAGATTTATTATACCATTTAAGTATGATTCTTATGTTGGCAAAGCAGAAAAGAAATGTGGAAAGTTATGTTGATTCAGGAGGATACTAAAAAACAATTGTGATTCACACTAGAAAAATGACCCCTTCAGAGCCTAATTCAGAAAGAGCTTAAATAAAAGCCATTCTGCCAATTGCTCACCTGCTGCAGATTTAGCTTCCCACTCTGTAATGTCCTAAGCAAAAGGCAGTGTATTTGTTGGGTAACTGTGAAGGTATTCAGCTCCTTCACAGCTCTAGCATCACTCCTAATCACTCCTACATAAGAAGAATGAAAAAGAAATTTAAAAAGAATACCACATTGTAATTAAAAAACAATTAAAATTTAAGAGTATGTTTAATTTAATAACTTCTCAGGAATCTTTTGTTACCCTTTCACTTTGTGAAAATGCCATGGTATCTACGAAAGGGTAGCACCCTTCCTTAGAAGGATGATTCTTAAGTCCACAGAGGACATTAAAGACTGATTTGCTTTATAGCTAGTAATGTTTTTTATGTGGATATTCACATGCTGTGACTTCTTTCTTTCAAGTCTGTCACAAAACAAATTTTGTTAACCTCATTACTCATAAGAAATGAATAAAAGAGTTTAGAGATTCCACTGAATTGGATACATTGCTTTTATTTAAATGAGTAGCTATAAATAAATTTTTATCTTATTTACCATCTTGTAATTCTTAGAACTCATAAATGAACTTTATAATCTGCAGTAGCTGTTATATGAGTGTGAATGATTGAAATGCTATAATGTTTTGTAAATGTAATTTTAGCAAACACAGTCGATCATTACTCAAAGTAAAACTTGATTTTCTGGAATGTTAGTTATTTGTCTGAAGCCTAGCTGGAATTTCCAGACTATAATTTTCCTCTCAAATGATTTGTTTGTTTTCGGTATTAACCGGTTATTAGGAGTCTCTGTGAGCTTCCACAATGATTTAAAACACAAACATGAAATTTGGCAAGTGTATTCCAGACTGATAACATGTGTGTTTGTGTTCACGTTGCTGGATGTATCTGAGTGCTGTGATATTTCCTCCCTTCACAGAATTTATAGAGGGGATAAATCTGTGCCTTGAGTCATCTTCTCTAGAGTTTGCACTGATTGCATACTTTTATGTAAATGGTGTTCAGTGGGAACTTGGGTGGATGTCAAATACTTCTCTCAAAGGGTAGAAATAACTGAGTCCATGTCATTGCCATCTTAATTTTGAGTATCTGGAGTCTTTAAAGCTAAACCCCATGGCATGTGTCTTGACTGTAACTAATTTAAATCTTGATTCCTCCTCTCAGTTGCATCACTCAAAGTCATGACTACTATCTTAGCATTTGTATTTTGCCTGGCAAGGTCTCATCACTCAGAGAGGAGAGTAGATCACCTAATTAGAGGGGCATCTGGCACCACTCCTTATGTGCAAGGTGAGGGAAAAGAGGCCTGAAAATATGCATTCATGAAAGCTAAGAAGGTAGATTTTGTGCTGCCTGAGCTGCTGAGTCCCCTAAAGATGCTTAAAATGTAGGTGTAACACTTGCTGGAATTCAAGATATTGTGCTTTAAAAGGCTCTGGCAAGTCCATCACCCTTTAAAAAGCAGTGACTATGTGGGATGGACATGAAAAAATAATAGTAAAAGTGGTCCTGATCAACATCTTTCAGTACTGAATCTTTCTACTTGATCAACTAATGTAATACCAGTGACATCCTGAAATAATTAAACATTTTATTAGCCAAGGAGTCCTCACTGCTATTAAAAATATTTATAAAATTAATTTAAAGGGTACTGTGACTTGTTAATGTCTTCACTTCTGACATATCAGTATACAGTTCTACAATCTAATGTTACCTAGCAAAAAATATCTGCTAGCACCAGGACTAGAGAACTACTTCTTAGCAAGATTTGAGAAACATTTTTAGTTGAGTTGACTTTGGTGAATAAGAAAAGGACTGCTTATTCTAAAAATGTATCGTTTTTTTCATTCTCTGTATGTACTAGCATGTTTTATATAGGGGAAAAATCTACTAAATGGAGAAAGGAGGAGCCAATAAAAGCATTAATTGTACTGGTATTATGACCAGGAACATTTTAAGAAGTGATAGAAATTTATGTGTATTTATTAAGCTTTACTTCCCCAAATTTTTATGGTATTATGTTCCCCTACTATAAAAAAAAAAAAAAATTCACTGATTATTTCCTCCCTTTGTCTTGCTGCTTTCTGCCACATCCTTGGAATCTGCACCTCTGACTCCACAGAGATGTCCCTTTCCAGAGTACTAAATCAGCACAAAATGTGTCACTTTTTGTCATTACTGTGTTGGGGCAGCTTTCTGCCATGCATGGGCACCAAAGTAACTTGGGACAGGGCAAGGGATGCAGGCAAAGGAGCTCACAGTGATCAGGGGAGGTGTCAGCATCCTCAGCCCATAAACCAGGCAATATCTGAACACTTCTCTAGAGACTTCTTAATCAGGGCTGAAATGTCTCAGAGATTATGCTGGAGGAAAAGTATGTTCTGGAATTATTTTGGGCTTCATTTTGCTTCCACTATTAATGTAGACTGTCTTTTCCCAGGAGGGGAATATTTCACTTCAGCAGGATTATCATTTTGAAGGAGTATTGCTTCACAGAAGTTGTCCTGTTTCAATAAACCTTGTTTGACAGAGAAGGCTGCAGTGTTCTCCTGTGCTTTCTGAGAGTGCACAAGGATAGATGTGTCTGGGCTTTTTGCAGTTCCTCCTGTCAGATCAATTTCAAGCAGTCAGGAGCATTAACAACTCCTTCACTTAAAGAGCACTGGTAAGGATTTCTGTCTCCCTGTCTTCCATGCCTCTAATAATTGCCTAGCTCCTGGTAGAGGACTGTAGAGTGCTGCACTGAGGTACCAAACTGATGGTGTCCCTGAAGCATCTGTGCAACACAGAGGAGGGGACAAGCCACACTGGGTAAGGGAGATCCCATCTTCCCTGCTCCTTGGAGGGAAGGGATACCTTCACCCAGGTTAGGGACTGGGTGGTGGTAGGGGAGAGCAAGGGAAGGAGGCAGCAAAGCTCTGAATCAGACTTCATGCTGCGTGGGGCATGAAGCTCTTAAGCATAGGAATTAATAATTTTCTGAGATTAAATGCTAACAATAACAACAACAAAAATATGTCAGCTGCGTATCAGTGTCCTTGCCTCTTCAGGAGACCATAACTCTGCCAAAAACACATCAAAAAATAGATATAATTTTCCCATTGTTTTGGACTCCTCCATGTTATGTGTGGGCTTGTATGTCAATGGACCAGGAAGGTCAGCCATAAACTGTGTATTCCTGTATACAGGAAAATTTGTCATGCTGTTAAATAATAACCTGTACTGTGGAAGAGCCTTTATTTGAATTACATCCCTACATGTTAACGAAAACTGGAGTGTTGTTTCTGTATATATATAAGAGTCAGAAAATCTCCTTGATGTCAGATGTTATATAAATTACCAAGAATTTTGAAAGTAGTCTTGTTTTGTGCAAAGCTATTTTGCTGACTCCCTCCTATCCAAGGTGCTCCTATGCTGATAGCATCTTGTTCTCTTAAGTGAATTTCTTGTAAAAAGGTTATGTCGGCTTTTTTCTGTTTCAAAACATTTTTTGTGGCTATAACTCTAAGCCATTTATGTTCCCCATTACAAATTCAATTATCTGGTTTGCAATAATTCCCCTCTGTAATATTTGACCATTTGGTATACTATACAATGTCGTTGTCAAGTTTTAACATAACTATAAAAAGACTAGCGTGTTCTAAAACTATTTGGAGACCCTGATTTTTAAAGGGATTAATATATCAATATAAGCCTGAAAAACCTACTAGAATAATTTGCATATATTTACAGTTTATCTTTAGTCCAGTTTCTCGTTAACAGTCTCTGTTGATTTCTTATATTGCCATTAAATCACTTATCCATAAAAATGAATTATTTGCAACAAAAAGGAAAGATGGGAAGTTGACGTAATAGAGATAATCAACAGAGTTGTGGCTAAACTGGTATAAGCAAGAAGGAGCAGCAGGGTGTGAATATTTTCTTTCCTTTTGTGATATGCAGATGTGACTTTACTGGTACAGAAAAAAAGAAGTGTGTGTTGGGTTGTTTGGGTTTTTTTCCTTGAAAAATTCTATTACAAGCCAGTCATCACATCCAAATTTCCCTGGCTGATGGAACCTGACAGGATCGCAGCCTATGGGAATATGTCTGTAGGCCAGTAATTTTTTTTGTTCTTGTCAGAAATACTCAAAAGGGTAAGGCCATCTGCTTTCCAGCAATTAGATACTCCCCTTTCAATTGTAATATACTGCTAGTCAGATAATTTATTCATCCCAGGGTAAATGTGTACACTAGCAGTATGGTGGGAATGGAGAGCACTGAGCCTGGCAGAGGAATAAATAGCTCTGCTGTGCCTCATCCCACCCACACAGACACTCAGCATGTCACCCTGGCTGTCCCTCTGAGCCTGCCTTCCCAGCCCCCTCCTCTTGCTTTGGGACATGAAAGGAAGCTATCATTGCCCAGTTACTGGAAGATCCCTGAAGAACTGGGCTTATTTGGTTTAAAATTTTCAGTGGTCCATGAAGATGTAGATGGGTCGCCCGATTTGGGCAGTAACACATCTGGTAACAGCAGAAAAAATACTGGCAGATACAGCACGAGCAGTGTGTGAGACAAAGTATCAAGGAAACCAAAGCGAACAAGCAGAAGTGTGCACCAATAAAGGATTTTTTTTAATCTCAGTGTCACCCAGCAAACAGGATTTGTTGCTGTTGCTATCAGAAAGCCACAGGCTTTTCATTAATCAGAGGCAGGACCGTGAGATGCTACATGGCTGTGCCCTCTCCTGCAGGGGCTGGCTCCAGCAGTGTGTGTCAGGGGGTGAGGGGCTGTGAACCCTGATCCCCGTGGGCTGCCCCTCGGGCAGTAGCAGTCTGGTGCGTGCCCAGGGGATGGAAAGATGCAGATGGAGGTTGCAGACCTCACGTGGGCATTGTGTGAAGGAAACCCAACAGTTTTCTCGTGTGAAAACCCACACCATCCTGGAGGAAGGCTGATGACATCAGCCAGGAGGGCATCTGGAAAGTGAGCGCAACACCAGCCATAATTGGCAGCTTATTAGTAGGTTTTCTTATATAACAATTTACATTGTCACTTACAAGGCTTTATCAATAAGGATGTGAGGTGTTGATAGTATTAAAACTGGACTAATAATTATTACCCACTGTAGTGTGATTGGGCTGCTAAAACGTGAAATAGGGAAAAAGCAAATTCTTGCGTCCATGTTTATGGTATGTTCTCTTTTTCCCCATGATGAGGTTTTGAGTGTTACCAGTGGAAGAGCTTCCTGCTGGAGTTAATTCCATGTGAGAATGAAAAATTTGACTTTGAAGCACTTAGCATAACAGTAGCTGTATTCAAAATCCCAAGCTAGCAACAGAATAAGGAAAAAGTCTTGTGAGTACCAACACTCTAAAATTAAGCTGGATCTGTCCTCTTAACTGTATTCCTACATAAATGGTAATTACACAATTTTAAAGGGTGAGAGGTCAAGTAAATATTTCTCTGGATGAAAACTCTGGTTCCATGCTCTTTTGACATTCAGAAAAATTCTGATACGAATCTAATCAGAAGTGTCTGGCTGTTGCTTTGTAACAGTACAATAAAAGAAAATATCATAGTCTGCTTTGAATGTTGGAGAGACTCAGAAAATTTCATCCCACTGCAATTAAAAACATAAGAATTTTATCTTGTATTTGAAAAATTGTTCAAAACAATAATGTGTAGCTTTTATGAACACACATTAATCAAATTTCATTTGATGGAACTGATTTTTAAAAACATGTATCTAAGATACAGATGCAACTCTTCCTAGAAATAGTCTTCATTCTATCATTTGCTTGCATGACATGGGAGATACTGAAGAAGTGAATTCAGAGACTAAAAATATCACAGAGCATTGATCAGAATTAAGATCAGTTCCAACAGAGCAGCTCTAGAAATCAGAGTGCTCCTGGGAGAAATTAGCAATACTTGGTCGTCACAGAAGTCAATGTGCTAGACCCTGTGCTTGTGTAGATTAGCACTGAAATCAATAAAGCTCTTACTTTGTCACAGCTTTTGCTGCTGTTAAATTAAGGTAATATTTATGACAGCACTTTGTGGTGCTCTGTCTCTTGGAAACGTGTAGGTGGCCAGAAGGGGACTGTGTGCAGTAGAAATGCATCACGAAACATTGGGCGTGAAATGGAGGAGACTAATGGTGAAGATGACATGGTTATGGCTGTAATACTTGATCTGGAAGTACTTCAGGAGCATATTGTCCCATCAACAGAACCCTTAAGAGAGGAGGCAGTGTATGGAGCCTTACTGCAGCATTTTCCATCTGCTGTGATGTTGGATGTTGGCATTAATTCCATAGGCTCGTGATTTAGCACTCTCACACCTGATGTTTTGTACGCACCCCCCGGCAGCCATCAGTTGCGATGGAGACTGGAATTTGTCTTGCTTTAGGTGAAACAAAGTGATTTTTACAGAAATATTAAATAGCAGAACAGATTGCAAAACCCCAGGCTAGATATCACTAGGAGCTTAAGAGACTTCTTCAGGGCAATTTTTTTCTACTTCAGTTCATAAGTAGGATAAGGTAAACACCTACCCTTTATGAACAAACATTGCTTTATATAAACCTACAGACAGAAAACACTTACGTACAAAAGGAAGTTAAAGCCTGACAGAAATGTGATGTATATTACCTCTATCTTAATGGAAATATGAGGATTTGCTTTCATTTTATAGAACAAATCCGCTTCCCAAAAATTCTTGAAAAATATATTTCTTCTTTTAAAAAACTTCAGTCTAGCTGAATTGAGGTTACAACCCTAAAATGTTTCCTAACACTAATCTCACATATTACCAGGGTGATAATAACTTTCTTCAGCTGAGAGTGGCAAAAAGCAAACAGGGAATAGGATTGCTGATCTTTCATTTTTGTTCTTCCAGTCACCTTTTCTGAACATATACACCATTAAATCTTTAGTCTAGGAAATAGAACAAAGATTCATTGCCTCAAAGCAGAATTTCTCCGACACCAAAACAGAGGAAAATACGAGGTTGCTGGTTTATGAAAAAGGGAGGCAATGCATAAGACCTACCTTGTCTGATACAGTGGTATTTCAGTACATTCATGTAGTATTTCAAAATACCTATCTCAAAAGATATATATTTCCTTCTCTCTCCTGAAGTCCTAATATGAAACACTCATTTGAAATTTCATATTAATTGTTATACATTTTTCAGTATATATTTGTGTTTGACAGGCTGTTGGGCGAAGCCCAAATTCCAGTAAACATTGGCAAAGCTTTTTTAAATTTATTACTTATTGTAATGTATGATTATTTTTATGAAAAAAAAAAAAAAAAAACCATAGTCTTGATTAGTGCTTTATTCATCTGTCTTAAATACAGTGGTTCAGATCATTGTCCAGGACTTAAGTTTAAAATCAATACTTGGCATTTTTTATACTACTTTCCATGTATTTGGGAAATGGTGAGAACCAGAGACCTGTCCCATTTGCATAAAACCCATTGCTCACACAATGAAACTGCAGACTTCTATTAATTAATGAGACTTCTATTAATGTACAGAAGGCTTAGTGATCATGTAAATGTGAAAGTTAGGGCATTTCCCCAAAGAATGGAAGGAAATCCTAGCTATTGACTGTTTAACTAGAAATGTCTGCTACCTCTAACTAAACAGAGACAAAGTGGCTCAAGTGCTGCATAAACAGGTATCACATCAGTTGACTCTATTTGCATTTTGCAGAATTCAATCACCAAAATGTCTTTTTTTTCTAATGCATTTCTTTTTCACGCTCGGAAAAAAATCATGACTCCATTAGGCATATTCCAGTGGCGACTTTAAAAAAATAATATGAGTACCATCATACTGCTAAATGGTTTTGTGGTTTTATCTTTTTAATATTATCTAGCTTTAGTAATTATTGTTACTGATATATTAGTTTTGTTTTCTACAGTGAATGTCACAAAACAGATTTTAAAATTGTATCTTATTAAAAAACAATTAAAAGTAGAAGTTAAGATTAACATCTGAACACATTTGTGTTAATTTAAAATATATAAGCTACAGCATTTGTACCACATTTTCCCAAAAACAAATATTAAGTGTATGAGATGTCAAGTCGTGGCAGCATAGGTTGATTTACTTAATTGTTTCACATAATTAATTTAGTTTTGCTTCAAACTTTGTATTTGTTTTATATCTTCTACTTCAAATTTAAGAAATGTTTGTGCTAGAATTCCATCTTTTTCACCTCTGGCAATCGCTTCAGTTAAAGATTTTGCTTCTTGCTGCAACCATGGTAATGCCATCCTGCTCTCATGATTGCACAAGCACTATAGTAAAGTATGCAGTCAAGTTATTCCAAATCACAAATTCAAATACCTTTCAGTTTTGAATGTTGCCACCAATGTTTATGTCTATTCAGAGCTCAGAAGCAATTTTCAGTATGCTTTGGTTTTTGCCATCTTGTGTTTTCAGGTGGCTTCACAGAATAATTTAGAAGCAGTGTGCTACACCATGAGGCTGGGATTATTTGAATCTATTTTAAAATACCATTAATTTCCCTTTATATGGTTTAGTTTTTTAACTTATGGTATTGTAATCAATGAAGGAAGGCAAGACTTAAAAAAAAGAGATGTATGAGTAATTCAGTGACAATATTTACTCACCTATGATTGGTACAGTGCCATTGACACAGAAATATTATATCTGAATCCACGTTTGAAAACATGAAAACATCTTGTCTGTGATGTGTCTGGGAAAAAAAAAATCATTCCCAGACAAACAATTAATGTTCTTGAAATATCTGTTAAAAATTTACAGAAATATTTACCTTGCTCAGATGTTGGAAGTGGATTTTAGTTCATCATCTCATCTGAGGCAATAGTGTCAAAGGCAGCAAAACCTTTCTGGAAGTATAAGGGACACATTCAGCCTTGGAGAGGCCAAAGTCTGTTCTCTTGAAGTCCAGGGCAGTGAGTTTGCTGTGTGCCCTCCTCACTGCTCTGAGGAACACAAACTTCACCATCTCGTGGTCCCTGCTGCCCTGGAGGGACCACAAGCTCCACCCTTTTTGTGAGAACAAGGTCCAGCATGGCACCTCTTCTTGTTGGCTTTTCATCACTTGTGTCAGGAGGTTGTCATTGACCATTCGAGGAGTGTCCACAATTGCTTGTGCCCTGCTGTGTGGTCCATCCAACAGAGGGAGGTAGAAATCCCCATGAGGACCAGGGCTTGTGAGTCCTATCTGCCTGCAGAGAGCTTCATTGCCACTATCCCACTGATCAGGTGGCCTATAGCAGACCCCCAGTAAATATCCCCTGTCCCTCCCCTTAATCTTGACCCACAAGCTCTCATCCTTCCCCAGGCAATTCCATACTCTCCAGCTGGTCACTGACATAGAGGGACACACCCTTCTCTACCCACTATGTGTATTGGGGAGTAGCTCATCTAGAGGCCCCAAGAGTTTGGGAAACTCTACTGTTGAAGTCCTTTGTGGTGCAAAAGTGTTCTCCCTTGTGACAAGACAGACAAATTGGAGTTTTGATAACTTTGAGAATTAATGACTAGAAAGTGTCTTGATAGTTTATGTAACTGATAGTATGCTCCAAACCAACATTTTTCTGAACTACCGAGGAAGTGCAAGATATGACGGGTTTCTCATATTTTTATACGATGAGTGTTTTATAACTTTGTCCTTGCTATTGCTGAGAAACTATACGGTTCCCCTCTGCAATCAGGAGTGCCTGGAGGGCATCTCTTATGTGTGACAAAGCAGTGATCCTCCTGTTCATTCACAGCACATTTCCTCGTCAGCAGGGCTGTTTTTAACGTTGCCACAAAAGAGACAACAAAAAATAACAGCACTGAGGGGTTTGTAAGACCTCTCTGGAAACTTGAGACATTTGTTTGTTTAGGACCTCCATAACTGTCCTGGCATTTTCCTCCAGATTGAGGATCATGAAGCACCATGTCTGAGAAAACAATCAGTATCTTATCTAAATGAAAATCTAAATGAAATCTATGTGCCTTGCAATTCAACCTTTTCTGTCTGTTTTATTGTTGGGCTGAATTCACTCTTCTTTCAAAGAAGGTGCAGAAATGCTAAAATCTCCAAAAGAACCAGTCAGGACAAAGAAATCTATTCAAAGTAAGCATGAGAAAAAATAGGAAGAGCAAGTTCAGGTATCACATTTGTCTGTTCTCATCCTTTTCCTTCCTTTTTACCACAGACAGGACATAATAAGAATGCTGGATATTACTACTGCAGGTAGGTTTTTAGCTGGCTGAGAAAAGTAGGAAAACCATGTCTATGTTTGCCAAGCTATTTAATTTAAATGTTTCTAGGTAATTGTAGGGATCGCTCAGGAAAATTAAACATGGCATTCTGCTTTAATTAGCACTTTCATTTCAAAGTGGGTAGGTACCACTTGAGCACAAGGTATTTCTGAAAACAAAACAAAACAAAAAAAAAAGGGTGGTAAACAATATCTGTCTTACAGACTCTGAATGTAATCTAACAAATGAAATGTAAAATGTGAGTATTGATAAGGCTCTGACCAGGTCTGTAGATCAGTCAGACTGTTCCTACCCCACACTTGGCAGAAATGGCTGCATGTTTGCTCCCTGGTGCTGGTTGGAGACCCACACCTCAGGTGCTCCCATCCCATGGGGCAGGCATGGAGGGGCCCTTCAGGCAGCCACTGCCCTCTCAGGGGGGCATATTGATCCTTTGGAAATTTGAAGTTTGACATTTTTCGCTCTTCTCTGTCCTTCCATAAAGGACCTTGTGTATCTCCTTGGAAAAGTATTATGAAAAATCCATGCTATTTTAGAACCTCACAGAGAACATGTTTGCATTCAGTTTAAAGTCAGGCATAGGTTATGCCAAAAATTTATTTAACACTACCAAAAGCAGAATGTTATAGTATACCTAATTAGAAATAAAGTGTACCAACTTTAGCTAGTTCAAAGCCAGAAAATACTTTCATATTCTCTATGTATGTCACACTATATTCTGTAAAAGTACAATGTTGCTGCTAACTTTGTTTTAATCCAATTTTCTCAGTATTGGAAATGAATACTCAGGAGCTGTGGGAAGTTCGGTTGTTTACCATTTCTTTTTTTCACCCCCTCTTCTGGACTGTGTGGGAAAAAACTACTCATTGTTCTTTGGAGTGCAGCATAAAACCTATAGTCAACAACTGAGAGTTGGCTTTAAGTTTTTAAGAGCCTTTTTCACATTATGTTGATGTATAAATACAATTTTTATTTTTGAGTTTATAGTGAGCCTGCAGGGAGCGAAAAAAGAAAAAAAAAAAGTCTTCTGTATTATGTCTCAGACTACACCTACTTTATGGAGAATAGAATATATTCAGGGCAAACAAATACAATAGGCCAAGGTCTTCAGGTGCAATGCTGTCTTGGTTCTGATTGGAATGAAGCTCACTTTCCTCACAACAGCCAGTATGGTGTAGCATTTTGGGTTTCGTAGAATCACAGAATGGTTTGGGTTGGCTTGGTTGTGGTTAGAAGACCACCCAGTTCCAATCCTTCTGCCCAGTCCTTCTGCCATGGGCAGGAGCATCTTCCACTAGACCAGGCTGCTCATTTATGTAGAGCAGTGCTGGTAACACATCAGTGTTTTGATTTCTGTGCTTCCACTCCATCAAAGATTTCTTTTAGTCTTGCTCTGTCCCCTCTGGCCTGTAGCTTGGGTTGGGCAGGAAACTGAGCTGGGACAGTGCCAGGACAGCTATCCTGAATTGGCCCAAAGGATATTCCATGCCAGATCCCATTATGATCAGCAAAGAGCTGTGCAGAGCTGTTGGATCTTAGAAACTGCTTGGGCGCTGCTCTGCTCACGGGATGTGGTAAATGGTTGCCTTTGCATCACTTTATTCCATCTCCTTCACTTCCTAAACTGTCTTTCATCTTGACCCATGAGTTTTATTTGTTTTCCCACTTCCTGTTCTTCCCCTGTCCCACTAGGATTGTGGGCTGGGGAGAGGCCAGCAGTGGTGAGCACCACAACTGCTGAAGTACTGCAGCGTGCAAAGGCAGGTAGGAATGTGTCCATGAGAGATGTATGTGTCACCCAGCATATTTTTAGAGAAGTAGTCAGGAAGTACTTGAATAAATAGGAATTATCAGCTTTTAAAACAAACATGAAGGAACACTGCTGCAAGACCTAGCTGTTTGTCTTTGAAGAATTTGTTTTGTATGAATCATGCACAGACAGAAGAATTTCAAAAGTTTACAAGTCACTGCAACAAATCTACTACTAGTACAGCTACTAGTACCTCTGTGTCAAAAACATGTGAAAATAAATCAGCAGTCTATTTTACTACTTCTTACAGTTTGATAGTGACAGAAAGAAAAGGTTGTTTGGTTTTGTTTTTTTTTCTTTTTTTTTCTATTAGTTTACTATTATATTCTTCTTTTCCCAGGTAGAATAATGCTGGATAGTACCATGAGAATAATTATGACTGCAGAAACGAATTGGAATCTTCCAGGAGCTTGTCATTCACAATCATATGTTAAATATACTTGTCTGAAGATATACAGTTGGAATCACTGGTAAGTTTGTTTAATTTGCTGTTTGCATAAAATTGCACAACATTTATACTTCCTATTTTCATGTAGCTTCACTGAAAAGCATTGGTTTGGCTATTAGGTATTTGGATTTAAAAAAAAACCAAAACAAACCAACAAAACCAAAAGAAACAAAAAACTCCAACAACAACAACAACAAACCCACCAAAACTGAAAAACAACCCACCACTAAAATGCTATAAAACAGTTTCAAAGACAAAATACATCAAAGTATAGAAGTTTAATAGTAAGAAATGAAGAGGAAGCAATTTCTGTGATTCAACCAGTCAATAATCCATTGAAAGTTAAGGCAGAAAATGAGAGAAGACACTGAACAGCCAATTAAGTATCATTAATGGGTATTCTTTCCTTTTCATATTGTACTATAAAACATCTAAGGTACAGTGGTAATGCAAGGACCTTAGACACACAGACTGATTTTCTGCTTTATCTCTTCTGCTATCATCCATTCAGTATGACCCATTGGTGGAGCAACTGCATTCACTAATTACTTAACTATTCTTTGTGCACTTGGAACAACATCATTTGGCTCAAAGGGCATATAGGGAAATATTTCAAAGAGGTTTTCTGAGAGTCAAATCTGAAAATCCTATATATTGAACTTTGTCTTGAATTGATTTTGCAAACCGGAGTTGCCCCTTTCTCTGAAATTCAGCAATATTTTTTTCAGTGATAGGCAGAATTTATGCAAGCAGTGATAGCTCAGCTATAGACTCCTCTTTCAAGCATTACAAAATCTAGATTTTGAAGCAATTACTTTTCAAAGAAGCATCTATATTCTCCTAAAAGCACCCCTTAGTACTGGGAATTGTCCCATCCCTAGCTTTATTTTCTCATTGCAAGAGGGAGCTGTTCAAAGAAGTACACTTTGTGAATGAAGAAAATTATCAACATCTTGAGACTTTGTCTGACATGCCAAGCCTATTCAATGCCTGAAATAAGACTACAGTTGATGGAGTTCAATTTCACTGTAACTTTCTAAAATGATAAAACCTTACAGCCTGTAAGGATGAACTGTTGTACATTTGGCAAACTGTACTGCTGCCAGGGCAAGTTCAGAGTTCCCTCTTTGTAACATAATGAGATATGTGCTGTGGCTAAAAATTCATCATATTTTCTTCCTCTGTGCCAATGAAGATGTTATTTGGAACACCTTGTTACACAAACACAGCACATCAACCTGCAGATTCTAACCTGATGCAATACTAACGTGAACAACAGTAAAGACTGAAGCAGGAGAGTTTGCTGAATGCATACTTTATTTCAATTTGCTGCCTTGCAGAGTTCATCATAAAACACTGTAAGTTAAAAAGAATGTGCATTTTTTATATTGTTTATATATGTTCTCATACAAATCGTAAAAAAATTGTTCCTCCAGGCTTTCTGCAGATAATGCTTTCTCCTTCTGTAGTATGGCTGTTAACCTGAAAGAGTATCCTACCTTTATTTTCAGGGGTGAGGCTCCACTTATTCCTTTTATAGCCATAGATACTATTCTTTTCATTCACATTTTCTGAAAGAACAGCTGTATGAAAATTTTTTTGTGTTTAGTTTGTTGATTGTTGTGAAAAGTAATTTAAGTTCAACTGAAAGAACCTATAATTTACAAATTCCACTTCAAACGTTAATGGCATATTAACATTGGAGCTGGTTAATAATATAGGAATGTGCACTGCAGATGCTAACTCTGAATGACACAATTCTAAACATTTCAAGACAGGTGTTCAAAAATGCTGCTTTCTATGTCAATGGCTCTGAGGTGTTCAAGGTATGGACTGCATGACATACACAATGAAAACTGACTAAAAAGAGTTACTCTATTTTCTTTGGTAAATTTAAGATACATGTGCTTTATTTTACATTGTGCAGAAATACTTGTCTGCTGGTGGTCTCTTAGGTAGCAGATTAAAACCTTATGAGTTGCTAAGTTGGAAAAGCTCATGTTTTTGCTATTAACATACAATATCTAGCGCTGTTTTTAGATTGAGTACACTTACAAAGTCACCTTTCAGCTGTTCCTTTAAGTGCACCACATAATGGGTATTTTTTCCTAGGATGTGAGCAGCCTGCTCTCTTCTACAACACTATTGTCCATTTTGGTTTGTACCTTCAGTATCACTACATCAGTCACTTCTAAGTTTTTCATGTTTTTTTTCCTAAGATTTCTGGTGTCTTCTTTACTTTGAGAACTATAGATGTAACTAATTTTACCGTCTCTTTCCTTGGTCAGACTTTAAGGGAATGATGAGAAATATTTTATAATTAAAAAAAACGCGTCAGGTACTTCTGTGTTTGAGAAATGCCTAATGCAAGCCCCTGTTATAAAATCTAGCATGCTTTCTGAGCAACTTCGAGTTATAACACTGGAATCAGGGAAGTGCCCTCTGCCACAACCACTTCTAGTATGCTCAACAGCAGCAAATAAGGAACATGTAGAAGCTTCCAAGAACATGTAGGACTTCTAAAAATAAAGTATTCTTACCTCATGGTTTAGCTTTGTAGCTAAATATAGAAAATCCAAAGATGTGTGTGTGTTTATTGAGCTCTCCAAAATGTTCGTAATAAGGGAAGGTTTAGATTAGATATTAGGAAAAGTTTCTTCACAGAAAGGGTGGTCAAGCACTGGAACAGTCTGCCCAGGGAAGTAGTGGAATCAGTATCCCTGGAAGTGTTCAAAACACATGTAGATATAGTGCTTAGGGACATGGTTTAGTGGTGGACCTGGCAGTGTCAGGTTAGTGGTTGGACTTGGTGATCTTAGAGGTCTTTTCTAACCTAAGTAATTCCATGATTTCCATGTACAGCATACCAGCGCTGAGTCACCTTCAGAGGCATGTTTTTATATAGGTGACTCTGAATGAAATGCTTTGCAGTGTTGGTCAGCAAACACTTCTGAGGCATGAGCAAACTTGGCTGATTGACACAACAAACATGTTTGCAACTGGTTGTGGATGCAATCATCAGATGACAAAATTGAGAATCTGCTGGTTTATAGTCAGAAGTAGGATTTTTGCAGACAAGAACCGTAATGTTTCAATCAATTCCTACCAAAGCTTACTCTAGACTGCCAAAAGGTTGCTTTAAAAATTATGAGGAGTGATCAACAACCTGGAAATTTGGATTATAAAGCATTGACTTAAACAGGCTTACCCCAGGAACCACATAATCCACTCACTAGGGTTGTCCTTGGATTGTCTCTCTAACGACTTTATTGACTTCCTCATATTTGTCAATACTTCCTCATATTTGTCAATACCACACCTCAGAGAAGGAGTGGTAGGCAATGGCATTCAGCTTGCCATGTGCACAGGTTGGGGAGCTGGAACTGAAGCCACCAAAGAGCAGAAGTCATTGGAAAAGCAGAAAGGGACCCTGCATGTACTTGGCAGCGTGGTGGGCTCTGCTTTTTTGAGGGCAGATCAAGTTTTCTCAAGCCTTTGAAATGAGCTGCCCATGTAGGCAGATCACTATTCTCACATCTTCTGCACGTGGCAAGAAATTACATTTATGAGCTGACATTAGTTAGACCAAATGAAGGAAGCAATTAGAAGCTAACTCTGAGCACGCATATATTTTTCATATACTGTAAATCAAATTTTCATTATTTCAAATTGTATTGGGAGATGATACATTCAGTTAAAAAAAAAAAAGTAAAGGAAATGTAAATCTTTTCATGAATTGGTGTAATGTATTATACAACAATGCTGCACAACATCTGAAGGATCCCACATTTATCAGAACATGATGTCCTTGTAGGATGCTCAGCTGCATTTCGAAATGTTGCCTCTTTGAAATGTCCTCTTACATTAATGGGTGTATCACACTCAAAAAGAGATAATGATTAAGGTTTCCTGGCAGCAGCTTCTCCTCTTAAATATGGAATGTGTGTGCTTAGCATGTATGAGGTAGCTCATTTGTACAAGAAACACAATAAGCTGTAGATATGGGTATTGCATGATAAAGATGGCAATCCTCTCAATTTATAGACCTAAATACATTATAGTTCAAGGGAAAAAACCCTCAAATTTAAATTTTAAATTAAAACAATGGTGTGTTGCAGTCATTTATTTGATTGTTCTTCAGCTATCTGACACGTGGTGAGATTACTGAAGTATGGAGCAAAACAGCCAACACTATATTTAGTTTTGCTTATTGAAATAATGAAGGGGTATTAATGATAAAGTACAAAAGTGTGTAATAGAAAGTAATGTACTGTGAAATAAATTTATGTTTGGAAATCAAGAAAAATACAATAAAAGTTCAAGGCTTAGATGTGTTTGGAATTCACTTTATATTGTTTTTATAGAAGAATGGTTGTGACATACAATCTACAAAAATTGCAGGAATGTGTTATGAAATCAAATCAATTTATGAAAAATAAAATATTGCCTTCAGACTTTTCTTGCAGTACAGGAACTGGAAAAAGGTGTTGGAAATGACCACACACTATGTAATTATTGACTCAGGTTTGCATTTTCTTGTAATAGATTTTTGTATTCTGTATTTTAGGAAGCCAGTGATAGTGATTGTTTGTTAAACTTGAGTCAGGGGAAACACAGCTAAATAGTGGTAATTGGTATGATTCCAGCATGATAATAATAATAATGGATTATAATTTTTAAAAAAGTTTAAAATGCATACCCATATCATGTGCTTCCACATTCTTCACAGACACTTATCACAAGTCAAAAAATCATGTCTCTTTCAAAGAAAGGAAATGTTTCTTAAAACTTTTTCACCTAAAACTAATAGAAATGTAACAACACTAAAATTATTGGCTGACAAGACAGCTAGGTGTTTGCTTAATGATGGCATGATCAAAATATATTTTCTTTTACCGTGTTTTATTTTAGCAAAATGACAGATAAATGGACACTACTGAATATGCCATGTGGTCTAATAACCTATTGTCAAGTTTGTAACTATTAGCAGAGCCTATTTATGTTTCACTCTGTGATACAAAGATTTCTTGACCGAGCTTGTGGGATCCTAAATCACATGCTTTAAACCACTTTCCTTTCTGAATCTCTAAATTCTGACCACTTGTGTGTTATTAAAACTGAATACATAACTTGTTGGAAAATCAAGTAAACACCTGCTAGTAAGCCTGAAGTGTTGTTCATTACTTTTCAGACATTCACAATATTATTTGCCTTTAAAGATGTATGAAAAACTAAGTAAAGATCCGTATATATATATATATAAAAGCATGTTTCTCTAGCATCAGGCTCTTGATTTCATGCCCAAACCCAAGCATTTTGGACTACTTTAAACATCATTTTTCAAAATAGTTTTCTCATATTGACCCCAGTGATTAAATATTATCTTAAGAGAGAAAAGGTAAAATTCGTTAAATTCTTCCCACCCCGATCAAAATTACATTTGGCTTCATTTTAAGTGCAGTTGTGGTACTGATGGCAGTAATTATAATACATTCATTGGAATGTGACAAAGCTATGTAAAAAAATCACTGCAAATGTATAGTGTATGGCAGTTGCCTGGAGACTGAGTGGGAATCATTTGCAGTCTTCATGTATTCAGCATCCGTAGCTTGTAAATATTTCAGGTAAGAAAACCACCAAAGGTTTTATATTCAGTCATCATGTTATCTTCAAAAAGAAGAATGTTTTTGGCATGGATTTTTGCATGAGATGGAATGTGAGGTTATACTTCTTAGCTCTGAATCCAATTGTTTTCATTTCAAAAGACTTCAGCATTTTCTTAGCTGTGATCTTTTCTAAGCCACCTTCCAGTGATGAGGAACGAACAGGAGATTAAGTCATTGGCTGGGACTTGGAGACCTCAGCACTACCCTATGAATACACTTCCTGTATAACATTGGAAATATTAATTCTTTTCTCTGTTGTTTGGGGTTTTTTTCTTTTTCTCAGATCATTGCTATAAAGTAAATTTGTGTCATAACAATCACATTCCCTAAAGTCAAAGGAGTGAGAAGAGATCTGAACCTGATCTAAGAACACCTGGCACCCTATGCAGTCAATAGACTGTCTTTGTTCATGGTGTGTCATGCACTAATTTCTATGACAATATTAATTTTTTCAAATGGGGGGACAACACTCAGGCCTTATGAAAACTGAATAAGGCCATAATGGAATTAGAACGTTATGAGTAAAACCAGAGAAAAAAAGTTTTCTGTGCCCGAGTCATGGAAAGAGGTAGGATAATCGGAGCAAACAATATGAAATTAATAAAAAAAATATAAAATAATGGGTTGTGCATACTTTGATCTTACTGGGACGTTTAACCATCAAAGGTTTCTATGCACCAAAGAAAACTAAAGCATTGATACCCTCACCATCTCCTGAGGCTGTCTCCACTAGAAAAGCATACTGGCAACAAAGCATACATCTCCCTGTGTGTCATTCATTAGAATAGTAATTAAAAATCTGCCTGGGAAGCAGGTACTATTTTTTGGCACAGTGGGAACTTATAGGCTGCTTTGTGGAGTAGGGGCTGTTTGCACCTGGAAATCAACATGCTTCTAACTATGCCAGTACCAGAGCTGGGTATTTACAAAATTGAGAATTTCCTTCAGAAGGAAGAAAAAGCAAGCATAAACCTTCACTCTTCACATTTGCATAACTTTTTATTTTGTTCTGTTGCTTGTGTTAGAGTAAAAAGAAACATAGACAATGAAGTCTGCTCCCTAGAGTAATTTTAATCCAAAATAAAGCCAGAAGTTGGCAAATAGCAATTATTTGCCAACAAAAGGAAACTAAGAAAGTGTGTAGGTTTTGAGAAGAAAACCAGCTTATACTGCATATTAGGTGAGCATTATTATGGTTCCTAATTATATTTAATGTAATTTCACATAGTTTTATATTCATGAAGCAAGAAAAAATATTAATAAAACATTGACAAAATATTTTAAGTCATGCATGCAAATCTGAGATGCTCAGCTGCTCCAGGATAATTCCTCAAACAGTACTCAAAGAGATCAAAAGAACTGGAAATGTAAAGAAGAGAATTGCAAGCTTCATTCTGAATAGTTCAGTGTTTCCTGATTAGGTAGCTGCTATCTGTTTTCTCAAAGGTTTAGATTTGTACCACACTAGTAACTGGTTTCCAGTCTCAGTGCTTCTCAATATTTACAGCTCCCCAAGCAAGATCAAGCTTTTCCATCATCTAACCATGATCTTTACAGCCTCTGTCCAGAAACAGGTACTAGCTACTGGAACTCCTTGACGCTTGGTCATAACTCCCACATTCCCATTTTCCATCCAGCAACTGAACAATCAGTGAGGGAAAAAACTGATGGTATGGAACAACACTGCTTAATCCCATCATTGCCATTTGCACGCTCTCCTCATGCTGGCTTTAGCTGTACAGCATTACTGATTTCTGACAACTGAGCAAAATGTTCACTTCTCTCTACAGCTTGGTAGAGGAAATTACTGGTTTGCCTTTGTTTCTGCTGCTGCAACAACATGAGGCTAGAGATGGTTTTTGTTTTCTTTCCCACCTGCTTTCCAAAATAACTGGACCATGAATATCTGAGAAATTACTTGCAATGGGGCTTATTAAACTTGTATAAATCTGATTTTTATGGAACCTACACTGTGACTTTCACTTATTGAAAGTACCAATAAGAAACTAATGTGAACTTGCAAGCAGATTAGCAGGTTCTTGCTGCAGAATGTTTTAAATTTTATGTCCGAGGAAGAGTCTGATACTCAATTGCTTAGGTGCTTAGATTGTAGCTTTCATTTCAAGAAGTAGGAAAACTGCATGTAGAGCTCCTTGGAGATGTAAAATGTGTCTAATTATTCACTAGAAGAATAACTAATTTTTTAGGAGGGGGTTAGTAAAAGGAAAACCCAGACACTACTATTTGTTTGCTTTCAACAGGTTGTAATGATAATATCAATATGATTTGAGAACTGCCTAATAGACGAGGAGTCCTTTCAGACTGCAGTTTGACAATAGCAAGTTTTAAAAATTGGATGGGATGTGGAAATTTTCAAATGTATTTCTAAAAACTTTATTTATTTATTTATTTGGATTTATATTTTTCCACTTTAGATGGATCTATTTCCCACAAAGTCATGAATCTACAATAGGTACATTTTAAATATTTTGTTCACTGGAACAAATTCAGTTCATATTATGAGCAAAGTTTTGAGTAACTGTTATATCAAATGAACAAAAAATCAACCTATAAAAAGGTAATACTCTTACCAAAGACCTTTTTCCATCCATATCCATCAGTTCTGCAACGTTATATTTTACTATGCCTGATAGGAAAATTGCCTAGACTCTTGGTGACTGTTACACAAGACCAAAGTTTACCATAGGTCAAGACCTTTTTCATATGATTCCCAGGCTTTCTAGGGTACATCCTGTGCAATTAACATATGAATTCAATATGAAACTTCAAGAGAGAGAACTAACACAGCTCTCCACGTATTAAGACTGTACAAATGCGTTCAAAAATATTTTTACAAAAGCATGTCGGGTCTTCTCTTGTAAAAAGATACACTTCCATTTAGCAATCATGTTCACATTTTATGCATGCCTCTACTGAGGTGAAATGCAAAAATATTTAAAAATATTGTGTGCAATGAGCCACAAAGTTGGCTACTCTCATGTTGCAGAACTAGGGAGAGTACAGAGAAGGGATCTGTCCCTCTTTCTTGATTTGCCCATAAACCTACTTGCTTACAAACACAGAAATTGTGACAGTGACTGTAACATCCAAATTGCCAAATGTGTTGGAGGGAGGTAAGATATTCCATGTTCTCTGTACTTTCTTAGGAGTTTTTGCTCCTCCTTTCCTTGAACAAAACACTATTCCTATTGTCATGAAATATGCAGTTATCAAAGGAGCCATAAAAAAGCCTTTCCCTTGAAACTCCATTTTATAGATTTGAAAATACTATCCCACTTGCAGGAGGAAACACCAAGGGAAAGAGTCTTGGACTGACTTCCTTTAAAGGAATATTATTTAAAAAAATTAGGTCTTTAAAATTATTAGGAAAGATAAGCATTTCTCAGAGCTGTTAAAAATTACTTGTACTTATTCAAAGGAAAGGATGACCCAGCTTTTTCTGTGAATTATTAACCTGCTCTCATAAGAGTTACCAGATGTGAACAAGAAAAGGCAGACGTAGCTCTCAGGTCAAAACTCCAGCTGAGCAAGTGGGTTGAAAAAATACCATGGCATATACCAAACATAAGGGAGCAAGTGTTATCTCAGTCTAGACAATTAATTTACATCGGGAATTGACTTTGTAGTTTGAGGATTTCCTTTAGGAACCTTTCGGTACCACTGCTGTGAAGTGATACACCAAATTTCTGGAAGAAAGCAGGTACCCTGAAGTAGGGGAAGATTGAACCAGCTGACCCCTGTGGAGGTACCACATTCCCCTCAACAGCAGTGGAGGGAGGGTTTCAGCCTGGCTGTACTGCCTTCCATGAAGGAATGCATTTTCCATGAAGGATTGCCTAGGAGTGGATTTCTGGAGCCAAGGGGATGTGGGTTTTTATGGGGAATCTGCAGGAGCAAACAGCTCCCTGCCCATCCTAGCACCTCCCTATGGGATGCACCTGCCAGGTTTGGGGATGTAGTGCAGAAAAATGTCATCTGTGTTTTGTAACAAGGACTTTCACTTTCTCAAGGAAAGTGTAGATTTTTAATGTTCTCTATAGCTCAGGACATGGAAAACAAACCAATAAGGAGTATTTCCCAGGGGATGGCTCTGAAGAGACATGTTGTTCTCTTTCTGTGATATGTCTGTAATTATGAATTTCATCTTTTGATGCTGTTATCATTTTTTTACAAGAATTCCTCAGTGTAGGAGCATACCTACTCTACAGAGAATTTCTTCATTTTAAAGGGCTTCTCAGTGTGAGTGTCCATCCAGTCAGCAGAAGGTTTCTTGTCACTAGATGTTATTGTAGTGTGGTTTGATTTTGAGTTTTTCAGGTTTTTCCTCAGAGAAGTGGGTCACCCTTACTAAATTTCCTGTTTCTTTTGTTTCTTTTTAGTCTTAGTCTCTGATTCCATATACTAATTCTTTTTTTTTTTTTTCATTTGGATTATCCACAAATCTTCTGGATCAGTACTGGGGTATTTCCATGTGCACACATACAGGTACATACAAATATGACCTGTACCAGGAGACCTTATACAGGGTGTTTAAACTGTCTTTTTGTGAAAGGCTGGAAAG
>VXAX01003033.1:137340-186585 GCA_013399835.1 Leptocoma aspasia | reverse complement strand
AGAGGGTGGCACACTACCACAGCACACCCCTGAAACAGCTCTGCACAGCTCAGTGACAGCATCTTGTCATTTAGATGTTGCTCCCCCATTTTTCCAAGGCAAGACTCCCGAAATGAACCAAGGAGACTCCCAAGTGTCACCATTTGTGACTGGGGCCCACATCAGGACTTCTAACGCCAGAGCTTTCTACACTCCAGGAGTGGAGCCACCAAGGTGCTCTAAGGACAGCTGGAAGAGCCTGCAGGCAAAAGACTTGGCAACAACCACTTTTCCAGAAATGCTTTAAATAAAGAGATGCCTCACTGCTCCTAAGTCACCTTAGAGCAGCAGGCAGAGAGGACACTGAAGATGAATCTGAGTGAGTAGCTATTACTTAAGTGAATAACAAAGGCTGTTCTAGCTGAGCATTTAATTACTTTGACCTTGTAATAAAAAACATCCCCTTTATATTTGTTCCAGGTTTGCATAATCAGTTTCTTTCCTCTTTGATCACTTAACCACACGCATTTCTCCTGCACAGAGCTTTGCTATTGCTCCCATCAGACTCCAAAACGCCACTGTGCACTGTTATTGCACAAAAAGCAGAAACAGCAAGTTTGGGCATTCTGCCATTGCCATTTCACTTATTTTCATCTTAAGTGCAAAATGTTCTTTGTTTGGCAAAGAATAAGATGTGTGTCACAGTAGGGAGGGCAAAAATATGAGCTGAAAGTCAAGCAGGGTACATTGTGCTCACCATGCTGTGTTTTTGTGAGCTGAAAGTCACCCATGATCAGCGGATCCAAAACTCACCATGGGGAAAAAAAATCAAATCATAGCAAAGTAAAATCCCTTAGGAAAATCTCCCACCATCACCTCAATACATATACATAGTGAAGAAATACCAAGGACACCCTGGTCTTTATTTACTATTGGAGACTGATATTTTAAGCACTTGTTTTGCCAAAGAACAGAAAAGCAGGCAGAGCAAAGGGGAGTTATCAGAAAGGGAAGTACAGCTTTCAGCATACTTGTGTTACTTTCTGACTTCCACCAGAAAAATTAGGATTAACATAGGTAAAAGTACAGGAAGAAACAATGGGGCTAGCAAAGAGAAATGGTTTGAATCTGTGGTAGCTGGAAGGTCCTTAAAATGGCTGCTTGGTTGATGTGTTCCAAAACCAAAGTGCAGGGTAAGGGCCTGAAGCCAAAAGGGAAGAACACAGCTTGTCCCAGCAAGTGGGAATTGAGGACTCCAAGCTTCCCCTCGTGCTGAGCCATTGTAAGAGGTGGTAAGTATAAAAATCCTGCAGATGCATAACAGAACAAGTCTGAGCACTTTAAATATTTCTTCCACTAGAATGATGGCACAAGGGAAGTCAGATCATAGTTTCAGAAAGGAGGCAAAAGCAGCTGCAATTCATTTCAGCAGCAAATAGCCAGTAGCAAGACCAAAACAAAGAAATAGGTTTGTGTAAGCAAGGAGTTTCAGGGGAGGCAGTGTCAACATGGCCCAACTGTGGCTCAGAAGAGATAAGACTGATTGAGAAATTCATCCTAGAAATATCCTAAATGAACAGAACTTCTACAATATGTCCTAAACAGGAGCCTTAGAATAATCTGGGGGAAAAAGAAGTCCCTTTTAATTGTTATTTGGTAGGACATTCTCTAATTCATTAGTAGAAGTTAATCACCATTAGCAGTCATTGCTGACTATTTCAGCTGAAGAATATCAGTCTCATCTGCCAAGACACAAAACTGAAGCACCAAAACTAACATCCAAGCCTGGAATATATGAGATCCACTTTCAGTTTGTGGCACAGCAACAGACTTGAGGGCCCATTTCAAAGAGAGCATCAAGGAACAGATAAGGGTAGAGGAGTATCTTCTGCTATGACTTACAATAAAATGTTGTTTTAGTTTAACCCTTTTAAATCAAATCTATACAGACCTTAATGAGAATTTTAGCAGTTATAGAAAGCCAGGTGTCATCACAAAGCATCACTGCCTTCAGTTCTGTGGGACTTTTTCCCTGTTTTGAACTGAGATTGACTGATAACAGTTCTTATCAACCTGCTCCTTTCTCAGCAAACTTTGCAGCACAAGCTCTATTCCTGGCCCTCAGAGTTCAATGCCTGACACAAAGGGGCCCTGAACTCGTCTCAGATAATCAGTAACACCCACATGATAAGCATCAGTAAGATAATCCACAAAACCAGCTTCTAGGAAGTCTGTAGCTGTACAAGCAAGCCTAAAAACAACCCCTCTTCTGCCAAAATACAGAGAACTGTTTAGTCACTAATGGGACTGCTGGTCCTCATGATTAATTTAAACAAAAAAAAAACCTGTTTTATGATCTAAAATTGGTTCATACATGAAGTGTGTTGGAAGCTGTGCCCTGGGAAACTGTTCTCCTTTTCTGTTGTAAGGAAAGGATCAGGATTCTGTGGGATCAGCAGCAAACTTTTCTCTAGGGCTGGAACTGCTGCTGTGTTATGTGGATTGACTTGTGCTTCGAGAAGGGCACAGAGCTCACAGGGTGTTTCACAGAGGCAGCACCTGCAAGGACTGCCACTCATACCTAAACATTTCCTATGGATATCTAATGTTAAGTGGAAAGTACCTGAAACTTTTAGGAGGAGGAACAGGTTGAAGTTCATCTTGTTTTTCAGTTCTGCTACACATCACCACACTGAAGATCCTTCTGGGCCTCTGTGGTCATTTAAAAATAGGAATAAAATGCCTCCAGCCACATATTTTTAGGCCATAAAACCTCTGTGTTACACATCTGAGTTACTGTGTTACTGTCCAGTGTGAGAAAGATGCTCAGCCCTGCAAATGGAAGGGTGAAATAATGTACCTTTTGAGATATCCATCCCTTTCAAAGTTTGTCTAAAGAGAGCTTCCAGAAATATTGAGCTATTTCACCAAGTCACAGAATCATTAGGGTTGGAAGGGACCTCTGGAGATTATCCAGTCCATCCCCCTGCCAAGGCAGGGTCACCTAGAGCACAGGAACACATCCAGGTGAGCTTTGAATGTCTTTTCAAATTAATCCTTTATATTAGAATGCATGCAAACAGATGAAAGTGAAGAAGAGAGTCAATTTTTCTAGCAAGAAGGCATTGAGTTTCTATGAGGTTGTCTGAAGAACTGAGACAAACATGAATTGCTTCTCCATGTAATGTAGCACTTATTCCTTGCCCCCTTGACCAAGAGAGGGGACTTTCCTTTGGTCCTAATTTCACTTACAAGAACAGTTCCACATCATACCTTGCACAGGCTACTTTCAGGTAAAAACAGAGTACAAAATAAGATATAAATTTTTTTTTTTAAAAAAAAATTCATATGAAGCAAACATTGTTTAAAGTTTGTCTTTTTTTTTCTTAAATCACACAGTGACTGCTGCACTCATTCTGAGAACCTCTATGCTCTGATGTTTAATGCATGTCTAAATGCTCCCTTGGTTACAGCACCCCACTGAACACAGGGAAATGGGATGGCTCTGGGCTTCAGGGTCTGACCAGCATGCCCAGCAAGAACTCACAAAACTGCAAAGGCAGTGTTTTGAGTAAATTTGGTTTAAGGTAAATTTGGAAGAAATTTCTTTAAAGGGTTTTCTTTTAGAAAGTAAATTTAAGCGGCTCTTCCCCCAACTGGTTTGGGAAAAATATTTTTTGGAGAAAAGTGGAAAAAACTGTTTAATTGACAGGCAAAAGCATTTATTAGCACAAAAAAAAAAAAAAAAGAACTGGAACAATATTAAACAATAAAACTCTTGCCGCTCTAGGAGAGAGAGGACAAATTTAGTTTTAGGCTGTTATTAGTTTTTCTGGCACTGGAAATGCTGCAGCCCAGGCCTGGCCCAGCGGGCCACAGGTGTGTGTGAGCTCTTGGTCCTCTTCTTGGTGTTCAGTTCAGAGCAGGAACTTGGTGTTCAGTTCAGAGCAAGAATAGCGAGCCTCATAAAGTCAACCCAGGACAGGCAGCTTGAGTTTTGTCCAGCCTGACTGGACTGGATGTGGCTGGCAGTGGAAATTCAGCAGAAGCCCTTGGCCCAAACACTCTGGGGCAGCTCCTGCAGAGCCTGGTGAGCACCTGCACGGTGAGAGGCTGCTCTGAACAAGCTGGGCTTAGCACTGAGCTGGGAGCACATACTTGTGATGTGGCCACAACAGCAGGAGGGCTACCCACTGACCTCCCATCCCAAAAAACAGCAGGGACACGAATCCCTATCCAAGAATTTCAGAGTCCTGGTGTATGCAAGCATGCCAGGTGAATGAAATGGACTCAGAGCACGTTGTGCTGACTTGAGTGCAGTGTGAAGAGCCTGAACTCCAAAAGCTGCTCACAAATTCTGCAGCCATATGAACAGGCAAGGACTGTTACTGATTGCTCAACACGCTTATTTTGCTACCTGCTGAAGTTAAAATGCAATGGACCCTCTCCCTGGCAGCCCCAATACTATCCACTTCTTTACCAAACAGATAGATAGCAGCTTTGTAAAGCTATCTGTAAAGTTTTCCAATACTTCAGCTACAGGATCACAGGGTCTGCAACCCAGATGGGTTGCTGCTATTCTCAGTGAAATATACTATTAATTAGCTGCTGACAGCACAAACCAGCTTTAAACTGTACAATTGGAGGAGGGTGGGGGAGACATCAAATGAATCTGATCTTCAGGGGACAAGATAGAAAGGTAACAGATGTTGGTGTGCCCTGACCTTGGTCTCATCGCTGTTCCTGTAGGACTAACGTAAATAAAATTTAACAACCAAAGAAAAAAGTGAAAGGGATTAATCTGTACCAACTCCCAGCTATGATGCAGCACTTTGGCAGATGATAAAAGCAAGGGTTAGGTCCTCAGCACGAGCAAGTGGAGCTGCACTGAGTGCCAGGTGAAGATCTCCAAGCTCACAGCATGGACATGACCCAGCAGCAGCAGCACAGCTCTGGCAGGATCAAACGTGAGGAAAGGACCTGCCATTCCATCTTTCACTGGTGATGGATACCACACACCCAGGAGAAATGAGAGGACAGAGTGCCCTAAAGTCATTAAACAGCCCTTAACCCCTGGGCAGCACAGGGCTCTGACACATGCACAGCCTCAAGTCTGCCTTCCCCATGGACATGGAAATGTCCTGTGCCTCCCTCTAACAGGTCAGCCTGGAGAGTCAGATACAAATACCACCTCATCCCTGTATTTCTGAAGTCCATGAAACAAAAACTAGAATTAAAAACGAACAAGCAGCATAGATGACTGCTCAGACTGCAACTGCAGCAGTGAATATCTAATACAGAAACCAAACTCTGAGGTACCTACATATGCTTTGGGCAGGAATCATGAGTAAATCCACAAAGTGTCTAACAGGAAAAACCACTTGGGACTACCACGACCACAAGAACAGCTGAGAAAAGTGGCTGAAGAATGAGAAAAAAAGACTAAGAAGCAGCAATAGAGGTCTGAGATCAGGGAAGGTAGATATGGGAAACACTAAAACGCCATTCAGTTGGCAAGAATGGTTCTGCTTGTCTGCCAATCCTGGCTTATTTATGACTTCCAAGAAACTAGGCTTATGTCTGGATGCCCAGCACACCACCAAGTTGAGACCTTCAGAGTGGTCTTCTAAAAGCAGTCATGATCAGACCTGTAAGTCTGAGAATAAACAGAAGAACAGTGTAGTCCTATTGCTCTTTGTCCTGTCCTCACAAATTCCCTTTTGTGTGACTAATCAGAGAGAACAAGCACTCCTGGAGCAAGATGTCACAGCTGATGAGTCAGGCAGATTATCAAGCACAAATTGTGGCAGCTGATATCAGGATGAGCTGATGGCTTCTGAACTGGCTTGGTGCTACTCACATCTGGCTTTTGTGACACAACTTGCACTGGGAAAGGAAGGAGCTGAAGGGTTCTACACCCTGCAGAACCCTCAGCAAGAGGAAAACAAACTCCTTTCTGATGCCAAACCTATTCTTCAACTCTTCAGCCTTCTTGCTGACATCCAAACATCCAAAGTTACATGCAGGATGAGATCATGTCAGTGATCTCAATCTGAATGCTACCACATGGGTTAATTGTTTTGCTGTCTCCCACACTGAGAGTGGTTTAAATTTCCCACAAGTTCAGCAGTCCAGTTTAAGAAAACAACTATCCCAAACTTTAGACATTAATCTTGGGTGCAATTCCAGTCCAATCAATGAGTCACAAGGTGGCAAAAAAATGGCAAATTCTTTTATCTCAGACAAGACTAAGGTTACATGGGCTACAGAGAGAAAAACTGCCTATTTCTTACAAGTCAAAAATAAAACAACACATTTGACAAAGAACAAAAACACATAGTCCAGTGCAAATGCCACAATTTAAAATGTATGTGTCGACATCTCTCACATAGATCAAGGAAACAGTAATGTTTATGTGCTATCAATAAAACTTCCAGAATCACTTTCTTGCCCCAAGTCATGGTCAAACTCAGCTTGTCACAGATATAATCCAATGGCATTTGAATTTAGACAACAAAGTTTTTGTATATAAAAACTGAGATCTGTAATCTGCATGTATGGACACAAGGAGGATAAATAGCTTACAGCCATGAACTCTGTGTATGTGTAGAAAAGACTAAGGTCCAGACTCAAAATAGCTATATATACATATTCTATATATATGTATGTTATACACAAAGACTGGACAGATTCCCTCCTGACCTGGAAGTAAAACACATCTCTAGGAACTAGAAGGATGAAGCCCAGATTTGCAAAGGTATTTAAAGGACTTAAATATACAGGTAAATGCTGAATGGATTTTACAAAAGCTACCTGAACGTGCTAACATTTGCCTCACTGAAAAACAGCCTCCTTTGTTAAGCTGTGAAAATCCCTGGTAGGAATTTACCCATATCTAGCTGCTCCAATGACTTTATGTATCTGTTTCCTTATCTTCCCCCATTATCTGTGTTGGCTCAAAGCCATCAGCTAACTAATGGAACAAATCTGAGTAAAACACCACTCAAAATATAAATAGAGAGAACAACTTGTTAATGGATAAAGAAGGAGATTATTTGAAGAAAACCCAAATGATTAGTGCAGACTGAATAAGCATGTAATGAACAAATGGTTAGAAAAATCATCAGCACAAGGACAGAGGAGCAGGTAACCATTTTATTACAGAAAAAGGCAAGATCTCAAATTGGCAAGGCTGATTTTGTGTCACATGGCCTCTTCACACATTCATACCATGGAATGATGAGGTACCTACTCATATAGTACCTACTCATATAGTACCTACTCATATACTCATTCTGCCTGCTCCATCCTCTTCATAACACTGATATTAAACTTATCACTGTTTCCTACCCATTTTCTACAACAACCTTCTCCCCTGCAAAACCTGCTTTAATGAAATTTCCCTCTAACATCATGGCATGGCAGGGCTGACTCATGCTTCTAGGCTGCTGATCTGCTCTAAAAACAGCTTCAAGTTTTCATCATCCCCTCAGTTTTCAGGTTGAGGTATCAGCAATATGACAGCCTTGACTGATCTCACCTGGGATTCCCATCTGCAGACACTCAGTTCCTCTGTTAGGAATCCAGATCCATCCTAAGGCAAGCAGGTAAGAAACCAGAATACAGCTCTATCTTAAAAACTGAATTTTCAGATCTCAGTGTCAGTGACCAGATAAGACACACCTATCAAGAAAAGGGTTAGAGGTAACTTAAAAACTAAATCATGCTTAGGGCTTCTGAGGATTTGAATTATTTTGGCTTCTCTACTTTGTGTATGCTTCCTTATGAAAAAAGGAGACCTTAAAAATGGAAAACACCAAATAATTGCCTTTGCAAATGAAGCAACAGTTATAAGCCATACAGAAAATCACTACAACACAGCAACAGCAACCCAGCTTTGTGCTCATTATAGGCATGTCATCAGGTAGAAATGAAATATGTGACTATAGGTGGGCAATCAGGCACTCAAATCTCTGATCTTTACTGAAGCCACTCTGTCCACTGCCAAAAACAAGTTCAAAGAAAAATATTTCATTCTAGAGTCTGACCTAACGTAAGCAAATTCATCTGAATAGCCAATGATATTTTGATTTATCTGATTAATGAAAAAATATAAAAGATCAAAGTGGCATGGTGGGGAATATCCACAGTGAGTGAAACTGCAATATGCCTACTGCCTGCAACAATTTGGCTACTCATTATTAAAAGGAATGGTGTGAGGAGCTGTTATATAAAGTGACAGGAAGCAACTCCCATTGAGAAGGAATAAGGATGATGAAAATGTTATTCATCTATTCTCATTTGTGCTGTTTCCCCGATCTAGAGGAAGCTAACGCTAAAAATAAAACCCTCCTCCGAGTTTAACTAGGATTTTATCATCTAGTACCTTCCATGTTTAAAGGAAATGCATCTGCTAAACTTGGAAATTAAATAGAAGGAAAAAATTATGGAGAAGCCAATTTTGCTTATAACTTTTGCTCAATAAACACAACTCCCCAACTGGTTGCATCAAATAGGTTGGCACAAGGCTTATTTGGCAGCTTCTCCTGTGATGTTGTACAGGGAACAACTGTGCTTTGTCAGCAGAATTTGTTGCTTTTTGGAGCACACAGAGAAAGCCCAGTAATAACCCAAAAACCAGAGCAGATGTATTAAGCAGTACCTCAGCTTGCAGCAGAATGTTGTCTCAGATTCTCCCTCATACCATTTATTCATTCACAGAAATTGCAGCAAGAGATTAGTATGTACATTAGGCAGCTTGCTCCAAACACTTAAATACCAATGCTGAAGACAAATCCAGAGTCTTATAGGTCTATACCTAGTTCTTGAAGACTAGGAACCATACAACTAAATTACAAAACCCCTCATCTCTTTAAAAACAAAGCTTATTTCTAGCCACAGCTCCCCTTCCAAATTTCACCAGAGCAACTTCTGGGAATGCATTTTCCTAAGCATGTGGCAGATCAACATTGGGATTGCCCAGAGCAACCCCAGAGTAACACCAGGGCTTGTTCCAAGGGGCATGGCCAGAGCCACCAAGCTCAGGTCACTGTGGGAAACAGGAGAGCCTTGGCAGGAGGGCACTGGACATGGCACAAAACAACAATTGCTGGGATCAGAACCTGGGCTCACTGCTGGAGCTGTGACTCCAAGGGCTGGGCTTGGTTATGGTCTCACTTCTCAGCATGTGCACAAACCCCCTCATTTCTGCCCCCAGCTCCAGAAGGGCTCAGGCCCAGTTGTTAAGGTGTACATACCTACAAGTTCTGTCTCCTGGTATCACCTGGTGGGCTTAAATTAAAGGTATCCTACTGGAAGCAAATGGTGTTCTCTTTGGGACACTCAAAATTCTTCATGTTTCTCACAAGAAACACTTCAGAGTAATTTTCAATTCATTCTGAAACACAATTGAACTTACACAAAGTTTATGAAGAACAGGGATCCACCTCACACCCTCCTGCCCTTCTAAGTGTTTTAATAGTGATAATTTACTTAAAAATGAAGGGATAAGCCTGGTCTTGTAACAGGTCTAAGACACTTTCCATGCATTCAAGTAGATATTGTCATAATCAGATAATTGCTTAACGCTACTACTGACAGATAACATTGTTTTTCAAGGTGTATCAAGAACAAATTACTCACTAACTTTTGCACACATACTTTTTTTTTCCACTAATCAAAGGGAAAACCTTTCAGTACTTTCTTCTCAGGAGACTGGCCAGCAAAAGCCACACTATTAAAAAACCCAAAGGAGCATGTTTGAGTCACATCTTGAAAGCCCTCTCAGACACTGAGAGCTTGTTGCTGTATTAAAGGAACCAGAAGGGCTGGAACAGATCTGGCTTGCAGAGACCACGGGACTCGCTGGGATCCTGATTTAGGATGCTGTAATCCTGGGAGACAGCCAAGCTTGTGAGTCAGATCTCTCAGCCAAGAAACTACAACACACCTATCTATCACTTCAGGACAGAAAATATTTTACTCTGACATATCAAAACCCTCGGATTCCCCAAGTGGCATATCCAGCATTTAACATAAATATCAGCAGTGGCAGGGGAACAGATGGGAACCTAAGGGTGGGAGAAAGGCATCAAACTAAGGAAGCACCTCCAAAACCATAGTGCAAAGCTCAAAAGTGGAGACAGTTGCAGTGCCTTCAGCCTTCCTTGGTAAACCTGTTATCTATAAAGCTCTCAGCTTGCAGGGCAGGTTGGGGTTTACCTGCTGTGTCAACAACTCAGGAGCATCATCTCACAGAGAGCACCACAGCTACTCCAGATTGCTTCTCTTTGTGAAAGACTCCAGCATAATGCAGGAACTGATGTGGAATTCATCAGATCACAAAAGACAAGTCTATTCACTTACTCTAAATCTACTTCCTTCACTGGGTTTGTGCCCTAGTATTGCTGTGGTCTGTGTATTAATAAAGGACTTTTGACAATAATATCAGAAGGCTAAATATGATTTATTAACATGACTCCATAGTACAAGGATTTGGGCTATTATCTGCCCAGTCCAGAGCATCCAAAGCTCCTGCTTCCAGCTCCATCCAAGGAATGCCAGAATAGCTCACACAATCAGAGATAACAACTTTTCACCTCATAGGCTGAAAGAAAGAAAACCCCCATCTCCTATATCAGGAGACAGGCAAAAAAATCTAAATGTCCTTGAAACACAACTCAAAGATTTGTTTATAAAAACTTGTACAGAGTAAAAAACAATAAAAAGTACTTTCCCATAAGAAAAATTTTCTACAAACCTACATACAAAAAACCTTATAATATATTCATACAACACCCTAGTGCATGGTTATAGATGCCTCTGCAGAGAATTCCCCTGGCTTTTGAGGATTTAGAGCCAAAGGGCGTCCAGGAGTCACAGTTCAATCTTGCTTTAAGCTGCAGGCTCAGGTGCATTTGCTCACCACAAGGCAGCAGCAGGGTCTCAGGTGCTGGAGCAGGGCAGACAGCTGCATGCAGGCTTGGAACTGGAAGCAGCTCTCTGAACTGGAACATTAATGGTAATTTGATAGTTGGTTGTGCTGCAAGCTCTTTTGGTGTTCTGACAACACTGATAACACAACAAAATTGGAAGTGTTTCCAAAATTTTATTTTATTATTCCTCTGGGAATGCCAATCAACCTGAAAATGGTAAACTTCTCTTAGGGAACACATTGCTGATAGCTTAAAACTCTCATAGATCCAAGGAAATTATTAACATCCTAAAGGTTAATATCATTTGGTTACTTTCATATGAATTGCACAATAATTTGATATCAAGGAAAACTTCCTCACCTGGTGTAAAACACAATAGCTTCTGCATTCATATTTGTTTTGCTTTCACTTCATTTCAGAGTCTTTGGAATTTGTAAGCTGTTCTTTGTCTGATAATTTGTAAGTTACTCCTCACTTTACCACTCATTTTCAATAAACCTATATTTCAATAAACCTATCAGTAAAACCTATTCATTTTCAGGAATAGGTTTTATAGTTCTTGGTTTTATGCTTGCAGTGTCCCCCTTGCTGCAATTTGCCTTGAGACAAATGTAACCATGCTGTGACCATGTGTTTGCTTACTGGAGCCACAGTAAATCTTTTTTTAAGGATTGAAAATATCCTTGGCAATGTTGTCCAGCCTTCCTGGGAACAACAGTGTCCTGGTGGGTTCCTAAAGCAAGTGCAACTGGACAACTCAGGGTGGGAATTCTCCTCAGGTGAGCCTGGCTTCAGTTTTTAAAACTTGTGCTGGATACCTCAGAAAATGCCTCCAGTTCCTAGGAGCAAGAAGACAAATATGCAAAGAGGCAAGGAAGCCTACAGAGAGGATAGACAAGATGAGAGCTCCTAAGAACATTTTGTCCTGCTTCATAAATAATTAGCAATAAAAACTTCAGAAAATTTAGCCTGCACACACTGCTAATTGGAAGATATTCTGATAATACTTGAGTGCAAAAATGTTTACCTTAGTCATCTTATTATTTTTGGAAACATCACAGAGCCAATGTCTGATATCCTCCCTTTCTCATTCCATTGCCTGATAGCAAGCATCCAATAAAACAGAAGAATGAAACATTTATAGGTAAAGATGCAAGACTGAAACTTCCTTATTTGTTAAGATTATTTTTCATCATTAACTGTTGTTACTAATTCTTTACATGTGGCATTACAAGCAGCAATTGGAGTATCCTCAGGGCTCACCCAGTGCTGTATTTTGTATTACACACATGGAGCCTAAGACAGCTGAACAGATCAAGGCACTTCAGTCTCACTGACCATCACTAAGACACACTTTGGGATTAGGGGAAAAAAAAGGAAATGCTCAGACCTAGTAAATCTCATAGGTATCAAGCCTGACATGTATGTTCAAACCCCTCTGGTGATTTCCCAGCCCCCTAAACAGGGGGAGGAACAAGAGCTATATGCCCTTACCACTTGGCAGGAAGCTTCAGAAAGGGACTTTAGCCTGGACAAATTGCCAGTGATTTTAAACAATTAACTCCTGGCCTGTAACCTGTGCTGGGTACACTGGGGTAATTTGCTTTAGCATCAGGGTGGGTTTATTGCCCTTGAAGGTATATTTTGGAAGCTACACATGAGATTTATTGCAATTGCTACAGAAGTGGTGGTCCAGCTTCTAAATCATTCCCTACAGTATATCAGGGAAGAGCTTACAGGAGCAAAAACCAAGTTACTATGTGCAGGTAAAAAAAAATTCAGCTCCATCTCATTCACTGAATTTATTCTTATTTCTGGCTAAAGTCACAGAGAGAACTTCCCTCAAGGGGTTGATCTGAAAACACCCCTGAGAGATGAGCCCTGGAAATGTGGCTCAGCACCGCTGCCTCAGTGAGGAGGGAACATGGTTCTGATCCTTGCTGTGATGCTTGGGAGTCCTTGCTCAATTTCACAGAGCTTATTTGCAAAACAAGGTTATTTTGCTTCTTTCCTCCCACCTTTTGTATGAGCTACCTAAATTACCTTCTTTATTGAGCAGCCCTTCTGTTCCAGTCCTAATTACAGCACAGCAGACCCATCTAAGGGCAGCCTTGATCTATAAACTACCATGCAGAGAACTGCCACTATGAAAACCAGAATATTTTCATTTCCTGACCCAAGTACTCAAGAACTGTCATTTACCTGTCACATTCAGAAGATCTGTTTTGCATGTAATTCACTTCATAACTATAGCTTTCTGTACAACCAGAATCCAAAGGGACTGAAATAACTTCTCACCCTACAGTCTAAATATAACACTATAAGGAAATGCAATTTTAAATCTTTTACACTCTACAGGAACAAGTAGGAGAATTTTTCTCTGTGAAAAGAAGCAGTACTTTGTGCCAGGTTGAGTTAGATGCCTGTGAATAATTCCAATGGATACCATACCAAAAGGCAGGAACTGGTAACCTAGTTCATGTTTCAGTGAGCATTGTTTGACAACCATTTTCTGAGCACATGGACATGAATTGTCTTCACCCTCATTTTAAAGGGTAATGCAACACAATATTTAACTTTCTCAGGTTTACATGATTCTGAGATCAGAGTAGATCTATATCAGCATCCCAAAAGCTAATTTGGAGGGCACTACCACTCTTAATGGCACACTAAAAGACAGGTTTGGTTAAGCTCAGAATTATCTGGCCTGTGATTTTACCAGTGCCAGTCCGTCAGGGCTGTACCCTACTACAAAGGGGCAATCTATAAAGCACCTCATTTTCATTTCACATTCATTGCACCAAAACATCTGCCCAAGCAGTTTTTGCTCATGGGAGAGAGGCTTTGTGCTGTTCAGGCTCTGGACTCTTCAGTGACTACAGCCAAACCCCACAAACAATACCCTGATCTTCTCTAGAGAGGGAAAATCAATCAAATTTGAAAACTCAACCTGAATATAGCATCCAGGAACAACCTGCACTTGGATGCACTGCCTTTGTTCCTGCCTTGGCCCTCCCTCAGCTCAGAGATGGAATCTCTTCCTGCAGTGGAGGTCATTCAGCCCTGTAATGACAGTTACACTAAAAGATGAACTGTGCATTGCTTCACTGAAAAGCCACCTTTATAAAAACCCATAAACCAAGCAGCTGTTACACATCTGATCCTTAGCATGCATCCAACAAGAGCAGCCCAGATTTCCAGCACAAATGTGTCAGTTTTACTTTCGTTTAGGAGTTGTCATAGCAGCTGTGGAGAAATGTGCTTGTACTTGGCAAAGAATCATTAAAATAGGCTTCTTAGGAAGATTTCTATGACAGATAGAAATTTTACCCTGATGGTGCAATTAAGTCAGAGGGGAACTTCAGAAAACATCTAGTGCTTCAAATTGTAAAAACACAACATTTCATTTGTTAATATTTTAAGAAGGAAAGCAGGTTAGTGCAATGAAAATGCTGCACTTCTGAGTTATTGGGGTAACCCTAACCACTACCCCAAACATGCTAAGTAACTTGTCTCAAGAAGCTTCTGGGTGCTACAGCACAGAAGCAGAAGTGCTCTGGATACTGGCATACAACAGGCTCCCTTGCATCCATGCAGCACATCCATATTTTTGCCACATCCTGTGTCCTGAGATGCATTCCAAGAACCACAGGTTGGATTTTTCCTTCATTTCCATTGGCATGGCTGGACTGGCACAACAGGAATGTGCTCTTCCCTGTGGTCTCTCCCTCAGAAGTGCAGCAATCCAGTTTATTGTAAGAGCAGCCAACTGCAAAAACCCCACAGACCCTGGGTGTATCTGGAGCCATCAATACATATTTGTGAAGAAACCCTGAAGAATGTTCAGGTTTCTCAGCTCTAATGTGTCGAGCAATGTAACAACTGGAAAGAACACATTTTTAAGTGAGCATTGTATAAACATTATTTTCTGCAGCCGTCTGCATCTTTTTTCTGCTGTAACCACACATACTTCAGCATGACTCATGCCCATGACAGAAGCCTGGAATTCCCATGTCCCAAGCTATAAGCCAAGACAACAAGTTATCCAGTTTCCACAGTCTCCTCCTGTTTTCAATCCAGCATTTCCTCTCACCCAAACCTCCCTTCTATACAGTGTTTTGCATTCCAAGAGTTTTAGAGACTGCCTTGTCCTCCTCTTCTCTTTTTTATACAGGGAGGAAAAGTTGTGGCTGCCCAAATCATATGGATTAATGACCATACTCCAAAACAACCCAAAGCTACGAGGTCACCCCAACTTATTTTGGAGGCACTAGAGTTTGGAGGAGTTTTTTTACACACACACACACACACAAACTGCCCAGCAGCACTGCTAATACCTGGACATCTACTGTTCCTGCAGTAAACTCTGTGTTAGTGCATTCCTCATGCAAGGAACTGTGGAAGGCAAAGAACATGATCCATCAAGTGTAAGCAGTTTAAGAGTATCCACTAAACATCTCTGCATGTGCCTCACAGATATCACACTTGTTTGTCTCAGTGAGCTGATATTAAGCAACAAACAGCACTGACTGATGCTGGACTTTAACTGGGAATGCAATTAGCATAATTAGCTGTTAATCTACATATAACAGGGACCTGGGACATTCTCAGTGTGCAACTCCTCTGCCCACAGAGGATCCGAGTTCGGGCTAAATCCAAGCTGCAGTGCCTGGTGCTTGTTACAGCACTCACTGTGCCTCTCCCCTCACAGCAAAAGAGAAATCAGGAGATGAATTACAGATGCAGACAAAATCTTCCAAGCCACATTCAATTTGGTTTCTTTATCATCACTTAGTCCAGATACCATGAGATGTTCAGCTGCACAAAGGCACAGACTCAGATGTCATATTAATGTTACCTATTATTCTGAGCCTTTGGGAAGGGGGAGGGGAGCTTTCCCTCTCACAAACTGCATATTTTTAACATCTGCTATTTTAATGCAATTTAAAAAAATTATTTCTGAGCTCTGGAGCAACGAGATTATTGGATGGCAGAGTCCCACAGAGCCTAAATTAGGTGTTTCAGGTCCCAGGAATCTCTTATTTCAGCCTTTTTTCAGAGGTGCACAGTACCTGGGGAGAAAGTTCAGCTTGTTTGCATCTAAGAACACAGAGTGTAGAAGAATGAGGATTTATTTAAAGCTGCATTTTCTACATTTCAAAGAGAAGGTATGACAGTTTAAAGATGTTGAACACCAGCTGAATGTGCTTTAACCTTTTCCTGGCTGTGCGGGCAGAAAGCTGCCAAATGAACAGGAACACTTCCCCTGGGAAAACTCACCTGTCCCGCACACCTGCCGAGGGCGAAACCCGTGCCCTGAGGCTCGCTGTACAAAGGGGCAGCAAGAGACAAGAAAAATCCCTGCCTCGAGGAATTTTTGGGCTTCTGCCCGGGGGAAAGGCTCCGTCGGAGCTGTACCCGCACAAGGAGCGATGGAGTGCCGGACAGCGGCACACGCATCCCGCAGGTGCGCTCACCTGCCGGGCACGGCGCTGCCCCACGGCCAGGGACGGGAACTGGATTCGGCTAAGAGAGCCCCATCTCCTGACTCCTGGGAGTATTACACGCCGCTGTCACCAAATAAAAGCTTTGTTTCTGCCGTAGCTCTTCGGAACTAAGCAGTATCTTGTACTGGGAGAGGTTTCCCTTCCCAGTACCTTTTCCACCGGAGAGCTGCGAGCAGGAGACCACCGCAGAAGGGATTCCCACCAAGTCTCAGTTCCCCTNCCACTGAAATAATGGGAATATACCCTGGTGTCTTTCATTATAAAAAAACCAAACAGACAAAAAAGCAAACCAAAATCCATTATTATTATTATTATTAGAGGGCTCTGCAAAATTCTCAACTGTGTTCACTTTTTGTCCTAGAAACATGGATTTAATCATGAAATCTGACACGACTGAAGTCAGTGGTTTTGATCTCATGGATTGTTTGTACACTTAATACAGAAAAGCTGTATCTGATTTTGTTGGTTCCCACTAACAATCAGTGCAAAATGATGAGGTATCGATGCTATCTGAATTCTTTCCTCATTACATCAAACTTCAGAAAACATGCTGTGGCAATTTGCACTTGTGACATAATGAGTGTCAATTGCTACAAAGGAAGCATGGACAACCTGAGAACTAAGGGATGTGAGGATTAAAGTGATTCTCACAGACACACTTTTATCTTAACTAGGAGTAGTCTTGCTATTAAATTCCACAAGCAAGCACCACTCAGAAAAACTCAGCTGGTAGCAGTGCCTGATTCCCCACATTTTCCAGTGCAAGGAAGTGTTCAGAGGGTCTGGTTCCCCTCAGAAAAGCTCCAGGGCTGTTGTGTCCCTTTTCAGACATTGACAGTGACCCCCACACACAGCATCAAGGAAAACTCAAGTCAGCTTTTCCAGCTCACCAGTTCACCACAGTGCTTTTCAACTTCCCCCCCACCAAATTTTCTCTCTGATTGTCTTTGCCTTCTTGGCTATCTCAGAAGCACCTCTTTAGCCCCAGGCTGCTGCAGCAGTAGCCCAGGTGTGATGGGCCAGGTGCTTTACAGCCCTTTGGGCCAGGGGGACAGAGCAGTGCTGGCACCAGGCTCACCCCACAAACCCCACAGGTCTCCCCAGAAGCCTGGAGCCATCTGTGTGTCCTCACCTGCTTGGTCACAGCCTCCAAAGGAGCTCATTTAAAGCTGGCTGGGATAAGTAGAAATTGTTCAGTGCAGACATGCCTAATCCACACCAGCATGAGATTATAGATCGAACACTTGTTATTGTTTTGCTATGGGAAGCAGGCTGTTTTTAAGGGGAGGAGGTTGGAAACCTGTGCCATTTCCAAATATATTGCAGTAATTGATCTCATCAAAGTAAGACTGTTTCCTTAATTTTTTTTCCCTATCACTTAATTTTTGTTTTATTTCCTGTTTTATTCTCATTTTGATTTGTCTTGAGATCAAGAGCTCTTTATGCAGAGATCATTGCTTTCAATACATTTATACAGCACCAAGTACAAAAACATTAAACATGTGGGTCTTTAGCACTATCAAAATATAAATGCATAAATCATATTCTGCATCTCTATCCTACAGGAAACAGAGCTAGTATAGCATGCAAGAGTCCTGGGGCAGGACTCCTTCCTCTCTGCTGCATTTCCAGGCAGTGCAGGGAGCCACAGCCTAAAATTAAAATTTTTATGTACATAATTCCCAAACCTGAAATTGCACATCTGGCATTCTGAGGCATGGGCCAGCTTGGCTCCAGCTTAATGAAATGCTGTAGCTGCAGGATGCTGAACAGTAACCAGAGCATGCACTGGTCAAGACCAGATGCAGGCATTCATGTGGTTATTCCCACATTTTTTGGGTCCCTGTAGTCTATCTCAGCTCAAGCAGGAGCCCCCAGCTGCAGAGGTAAAGCAGATACTGTTGATGCCACAACTGACTGGAGCTAAAAAAGGAGATTATGTGAGTGCATTTGCTCTTGCCTTCATTCCTCCTGTCCCCCAGAATGGGCTAAAGCTTTGCCCTCTCTGTTTGAGAGACAATGTGTTCCACTGTTAATATTGTCTTGCTGCTTTTCCTGCAGCAGCTTTCTGAGCTAAAATCAAGGCCCCCACATCCCTCACGTTGTGTGTCTGCAGGAAGCATTATTAGCCTGAGTTTTCAGGTGGGGAACAGACAGATTAAACACTTTGCCTCCAGATTACTCAAAGTCCTGAGCTAAGCCCAGGGCTGAGCTCAAGAACTGTCTCTCAGCCAGTCCTTCAGACAGGCTTTTCTTCTCTCCAATAGGATCTATAGTTACTCCATTGAAAAACCATAGAAATTATCTGTTACCATTTCTGCACGTAAATTTCCACATGAGGTTGACAGAAGGAAGAAAAATAAGGCAGTGGGGAGTAAAGTCAGAGAAGGCAGCATGTGATACCTGTTCAGAACTCTTCAGGGCTGACATTCCCAGGTTTTTACACCCAAGGAACTGAGTCAGCTTCCTCCCAATATTTATTGGGATTACTGGCCACTTCCAAGGTCAGCATGTGCCAGACACTAGCATTACTTAAAACAGCACAAACAGCTTTTAGAAGCCATGAAATTTATCATTCTCCAGGTGCTGATAAGCCTATTCCTAGTCCTACTCCAAATTTGTTATTTTTAATAACTTACTCTGGAAGGATTTGGAATGTGAATTCCCTTTTCCATTCATTCCCTTCTGTTATTACAGTCAGGGATTCCAGCAGTTGGTTTCAAGTGATATTTACTACTAAAAGCCTGTCAGATGTGCTGACTGGTAAATATTTATTACACTTAAAGAAAGAAACACCTCTTTCTGTTGATGTACTGAATTTCTGCTCTCCAGGTGGTCAGCTTCACACCACACAGACAATTTCAAACCTAGGAAAATTTTGTTTTGAATTCCAGAACTTCCAATATTAGTAGCAGCAAAGCAAACGAGCACAAAAAATGGTGTTTTCAGTGACCTACACAATTTCCCCCAAACAGCCAGCAACATTCTTAGCCAGTAAATGCTGAAGCCTGTAAGCTCCAACTCTTATCTGTTATATCACACATTCCTGCCAGGCTTTAAAAACTCACCCTCTCCCTGTTGCATGTCAGTCTTGCTGGGGAGATCCTGCACTAGGATCTGAGGAGGGGACACTGAGCTCTCAGGGGTTTGTGCTGGTTTGTCACCTTCCATCCTCTGCCTGCCACAAAACTCCATGGGTGGCCAGGGTGACCCTGCTGGCCACAGCAGCCTCACTTGTGCACTTCAGGAGGAAGGATGTGATCAGCTGCTCTGACAACAGCCCTCCTCCCACTGCAAATCCAGGATTCCAAGAGGAACCTCAGACTGCAGATGTGCAGAGCCTCAGCAGGGAGAAACCTCTGAACCAAATGCAAAGTTCCAGGAGGCCCTTTCCAGCATTTGCACCCTAGAAAAAGAAACCAGGGGGGTAAGGGGTCCCCAGTCCCTCTCCCATTCCCAGGTTTCACAGCTGGTAGACAGAAGAGGACAACCCAGCTTTGTGAGATGTTTGGGGCTTATCTGTGCACACAGCACTCAGGTTGGAAAGTCAGACCAAATGAGGTCTGAAAGGCTTTCAAATGTGCCAGACTGACACAAAAATCTAACTGGTGGAAGTAAATATGAAGAACTGACTCTATATTACAAAAACTCAAAGTTTTCAGTAGTTCAGATGCAGCTCATACTGTGCAGAACTATTACAAAAAACATTCCGCCAAAAGCTCTTCCCAACATCTGCACTTTTTAAAGTCATTAAGGGCCGCTGAATGTTCTGTTCCTGCTGTTTTTCCTAAAAATCACCTCTTGGCAGAAAACCCAGTGTTACATCTTTCCTGCTGCAATGTCCTTCCTATGGCAGCTCCAATGCCAAGCATTATTTATAGCCACATAAAGCCAGAATGAGCTCACACAAGACTGTCTTAGCAAACCCAAATTAAGAAGGAATTGCAAACAGATCAACTTCTTTGTGTAGTAAATCTGTTATCACAAATCTAGGACCTAGAGAACTGCAAGCCTGCATAACAGAGAAGTTCATCAGCTGGGTTCTGCTGTCCTCCTTCAGGCAGAATCATAGAATTATTTAAGTTGGGAAAGACCTTTAAGGGCATCAAGTCCAACTGTTAACCAAGTAGTGCCAAGCCTAAGCCCCAGACTAAACCCCTCTGCCCCTCTTGCAGGTATAAAGCACTGTGTGACTGTACAAGCACCACCAGGCCTCTCTACTTGTCATAATTTTACATTCCAGACTCTCACAAAATTCTCCCTGACCTACACCAGTGTCACCTCATCTCCAATCAGACAATTCTATCAAGGTAACACAGCAGCAGTTTGGAGAACTTGGAGAACACAGCACACTGGGAACAACCCTGAGGGATGGTGTCATTGAGCACTGCAGGGTAGGTGATGTGACCCAGCCCATTCCTGGGAATTTCAGGATGCTAATTCTGGCTCGAGAACAGCAGTGAGATATCAAGGTATGGGAAGAGTGGGGCCTCTGAAAATGGTGGGCACATCATGAGAATGAGACCTGCATCAGACTACAACATAGAATTTCAAAGGGAACAAGTGACAACAATGAGAATAATGAGCTCCCTGCAATTAAAATATTATCTTCTCATGTTATTTCTTTGAAAAACTACGAGCTTTCCCCTGTAATGATGAGGAGGATCATACTATTCATATGAAGGCACCAGACATTTTTGAAGCCTACTTTCAATATACTTTAAAAAACAAAAGTGGAAACTTCATCTTGCAACAATCTTCTTTCAAGCTTTAGGGTTTTCCCAGCCCCAGACCATAGTGACTGTTCAAGGAAGGACCCAATGAATCCAACATCTCCTTCCCTTAGGACTGTTGCTAGAGATGCAGTCATCAACTGCCAGTCTTGTCCTCCCCAAGAAGGGACCCATTCCTATGAATTGTGCTTCAGACCTTCCTGTGACCCTGTGTCCTCAACTCAGCCCACCCTTCCTTCTGCTCCATCTCAGAAAATTCCTCCAACATCCATGACTGGTACACAGGCAGTGCTCAGCAACAAAAAATCCATAAACCCTCTTCTAATCAGTACAGCTAAACAGCACAGCCCGTGTGGGACACCCCTCATTCCACAGCTTTTCTCACATATCTGACCACAAGAAATTAAATGAAAGAAGTTTCCAGCAAACTTTGGTATGAGTGTGGGCTTACATCAGGTTCTCAAATGAGTGCAGTGTGGGTTACTGCAATTAACTGCTCTAATCATTCTATTATGCCAAAACATCACACCATGGTATTTGCAACAAGGAGAAAAGTATTTTTCAGAAACACTGAAGTCCCCGTCAACAAGTATTTAAAATCCTTCTGGAAATTGCTTCTTCACTCTATTTTAATCTTTTTATAGAAGTAACACATTTAAGTGGTGCTGGGATGCTGAACAAGTAATGAAAAGGTCAAGCCTAGCAACTAGAGCTATTTCAGTCTGAGGTATTATACCATACCTATCTATATTAAAAACACTTTAGCAAGGTTGCAAAGCCAGGTGTTCAATAGTTCAGAGATCTGCTGAGCTTTTGTGTTGCTTCCTGAAAAGCCTGTATGATGATACAGTCTAATTACATGATCACATCTTATTTTTCTCCAGAAGTTCCCCATCTTATTCAAGACACAGAAAAAATGACAATATTACATTTAATCTCCTGTGACCAGTACTTACCCTTCTGCTCCTCTTTACTGCACACTGCTCAAAGCATGCACTAAAAAAAATATATTTCTTTATGGCTTCTTCCAGTGCTCAGCTCTTGCATCCAAGCAATTCAAACAAATTATTCTCACAATAAAACATGGAGATGAGGTGCTTTTACTGTGTATACAAAACAGACTCTGCACCTAAGACAATGTACTCCAGACCTTCATCTCAGCCAGCTAACAGCAAATTTCAGAACTCTTGACATGATATTTGTTTCTTGACACAGGACAATTCATAGTCAAAACTGGTTTAATGGGAAGTCCAGGACCCTGGGCACTGAGCAGAACTGACTGAAAAATAATGGACATACAAATAGCAGATGGTGCTGACTCACTTCCACAGGAACCCAGGGTGGGCACAGATAAAAGGCAAGGCTCAAACTCCCCTTCCATACATCTTACCTCTTCTCCCTGGAGCTCTCAGCTTCTCCTGCACTCCCCTTACCTCGTACCCGCTCAGGCTCAGGGCTGAAGTGATCCTTGCAGCAGAAGGTGCAGCCACTCCCTAAGCACAGCCAGGGCAGGGAAGGGGTGAGCACTCAGCTGGAAATGGCATCACCTAATCCTGCACTCAAGGGGCAAAAAAAGCTCACCAGGCAACCTTTATCCCACCACAGCACACCCTGCTTTCTCCTCTGAGATCTCACCATTTCACCTGCTTTTGTGTGGTTTCATAGCCCTGCCTGTCTTAAAGTTAGCTACTCTTCCATGTCCAACTCTTGAGACTTCTCACTCCTAGTTTTCTTTTCCCATCTCTCTATCTAGCTTTTATCCTTCCTGCAGACCAGCCACAGTCGTCCTCTAGTTCCAGGGTGTCATATGGCCACAGAAAAGGATGTGGAAAAGCACATTTCCAGGGAAATGGCTACAAACCCTAGGAGCCAAGTTTAGGCATTGTCAGGATTAACTGGGAAGCAGCTACCAAACCAAATCATTTCAGTCTGCAAGACTGGAAAGCATGTTAAGACCTCTCCCTTGGTCATGTTTGGATGGCCATCCCATTAAACCAAAACATTCTGCACTGGAAAGCTTAGTACACAGCCCAGTAGTCTTAAACCTTTATAAAGAGAAGTTTATAAAATAAACAGTATATAAATACAGGTGCCATTGTTGCTGAAGCTTCCCAAAAACACCTGGCTGGATGCAGATATGCAACCTGGAAAGTTTTGGTCCACAGTACTTACGGCCTGATGACATTTACAACAAGGAGCTATAGACCACTTTACCCGAAGGTGCAGCTCCATCTCTGACTGTGCAAATAATCTTCTTTAAACCCCTGCAGCACAAACAAGTGGAAGCAGTGCTTCCCTGCAGGCCCAGGCTGCCTGACAGGGCACCCAGGGGCCCAGAGTGTCACCTGGGCTGTCCACACACAGATGTTCCAGTTGCTATGGAAACAGAGGTGGTGTCAGCACTCAGCACTAAGATGCAAGTGGGGCTGAAGGGGAGACAGATGAACTCAAATTAACATCTGCACACGGATTGTGAACAACTAAAGGACACCAATATGTCGGGTTGCATTTGTCTACCATGCGTCTAAAAAAAACACTTGCAGACTTTTTAAGTCTGAACTCGACACCTTTGATGTTTCCACCACTCCTTTAGTATCCTGTGCTGAAGTATGGATATTGCCATTCCGTAACAAAAGAGGGCAAAAAGTGACACAAAAGTGCCTCTGCTGCCACTGCCTCCTCCCCCACCACGGGCACATCAGTCAGCACAGCAAGATCTGCAGCTTTCCAAGGAACTAAAAGTAGCAACATTGGAACAAAAGTATTGAGTGTCACTGGTGATGATGAGAAAATTTTGTCACGAAAGAACAGATAGCATCTGACACACAGAACAGCAGCAGTAATTTGGAAATTAGAGACCCAGGCATATGCTTTCTAAAATTATCCATGAAACTAAAACCAAGGGCAACATACTTAAAATACTCTTACAGCAAGCCTGCATGCACACTGCAGGGCTGCCTTCTGAGCTGGACTGGCAGAGCTGCCTGCCCTAGGCCTGGAATCTGCCTTTGCATGACTTCAGCGTTAGCCTGTCCATCCCCACCTCAAATACCAATGCCTCCAGTGCTACGTGTGTGACATCGCTGGTGAGGCACACCCAGACAGACCTTGGGTAGCTCCTGTTTCATGCCAGATTGGTCAAAGTAGTCCACATTTATTTTAGTGCTGCCTAATTGACTTCCCTCCCCTCAGGATAGCAATAAGCACAGCCAGAATATTTATTTGTTTGATGCAATGAGATTTTCAACCAACTGCAGAAAAATTGGCTTCCCAGTCAGGCTCTCAAGGACAAAAGTGACAGTGCAGACACTATTTATCTGAAAATAGCCCCAGCTGCCCCTCACCACAGCCCTGCCTTCAGGCAGCTGTCCCTGGGCTGTGGCTGCACAGTAACTCAGCCTGCACTAACAGAGGGGGAAGAGCCCTCCTGGCACAGAGCAGCACTGGGCCAGTGGCAATCACACGCAGGCAAGGCAAAACCTGGGCACTGGTTTACAGGACAGTGTTCAGGGATGCTAATTTAGCACAGTCACAGCTCCCCCTGGGGAGCTTGCAATCAAGATAACATTCTCAAAGTGCCCATGAAGCATCCTGAGATATATCAACCACCAGCTTTACAACTTTCTCTTTTTACCAGCCATTCCCCACCTTTTCCTCACTCTGTCAAAACCTCCAGTTTCAAACAAGCTGCTGGTGTCAAAACAAGAGATTTTGATACCAAACCATGCAGCAAAAGTGCTCTTGCTCTACAGCTGCTTTGCACCACCTGCACCCCAGTGACACCACCCACTGAAATCAGTGACCTGCGCTCCTCCCAGGGTTGTGGAGCTCNGACGGCGTGCTGAACTTAAGAGAAAAATAAACAACAGCCCGAAGACCAAGAAACAGAGAGTCCTGCTCGTTCTTCCTCCTTGCCAAGAACTCACAAGGGAACTGCCTCCAAAGGGCCCTGGGGGCAGGTTTTCCCAGCTGTGTGGGGACCAACCAAAAAAAACCCCACACAGGGAGCACAGCAGCAGTGCCACAGCACATCAGACAAGGGAACAGAGCTTCTGCTGTGCATGGAACAGGCACACTGAGAGGAAGCCTCCTGTGGGAATGCAGCCCCAGGAACAGCCAAGAGCAGGAGAGGCAGTTCTGGTGCTTCTCAATGACACTGTCATGGTTTGACCCACGTGCCATCCCGCCTGCACCTGTGCATAAAGGGGGAACATGGATTTAGCATTGCTGGCATAAAGTGTTTGAGAAAGGAGTTTGATGGTGAAAGGAAGGACTTAATGGAGCATTTCACACACACAAAAAAAGTGAGAATAGGGAACAGTGACACTTGCACAGGAAAAAAGATTAATGTGGGCATTAAGGTGGCATTATTAGCCCAGCAGAGGGAAGAGTAATAAGCAACCAGGCTGGAAGAAAACATGTGGGAGTCACATAGGTAGTCTGGATAATCAGACAACATATGGCCATTTTAACAGTGAGACTTTCATGAAGTCAATGAGGAATGAATTCTGCCACAAAGCCTGAAAGCACAGAAAGTTTATTTAAAAGGATAGACAAACCCCAGTGAGTTATACATATTCTTTAAAAGCCAACATGCTGAAGGCACAATGTGACTTCATGCTAAGGCACAGCCAGCTGCACTGGGACTGGAGCATCCACCCTTGCAGTTCAGGTTGCATCTATTTTGATTTACTGCCCTTGTGCTCAGCTGTTCACCTGCAAGAAACTGTTAAGCTCTTTTCTCATCACACCAGGCTCTGCTGGTGCAAGGAGGTTAAGGGGTGGGTAATGAACTCCTCCTAAAGCTGTACCCTCTAAAATAGCAATAGAGCCAAGCAGAGAGGTGATCCTAGATAACCTGGAAACACAAACAGGGAAGGCACTTCTGCTGATTTACCTTCCTCCCAACTACTCAGCACAGTCCCATTATCACCCTGAAGTGGCAGCTTGCATAAGGCAATCACTTGGAGTATTCCAGGTTAAAAGCTGCCCAAAAGTCAAGACAAAGCTTACCTAGCCCAGCAGACCCAGCTACAGCTGTGCACCAGCCCTTCAGCAGCTCAGGGGCTGGCAGCAAAATCAAGGGGAGCCCTTACACTTATGAGCAAGGCTGCTTCTTTCAGGATACCTCAGGGTGTCACCCAGGGGGGACTGTCCCCTCTGCAGCAGTGTGACCAGTGGTCATCCTTCCCTCAGTGGATAGAAAGGGCTCTTGCCTAATATGTGCACCAAGGAAAACAGACAGGTAAATGAAAGATTCTTAATTTTGTCACTCTGAGCAGGGAGTGCAAAGCCTTTTCTGAACACAGACATACTTTTCAGTCTTGTATCTATCAATACTAAATGCCACAGTTCTTCCCTGACTACTGGTTTTACACTCAGTGCAGACCCCCAGAGCCTGCAGTACCACACATTTGCACCTCTTGCAGTGCTTTAGCCCTGCAGATGAAGACTTCAGGAACCAGAGTCAGGATTAGCATTTGGTGCCTTCAGGATCTTGTGACTAATAAAAGTCAGGAAAATATTACTAAGGAAACCAGGAGTTGTTTCAGAAAATTGAGATGGGTGACAGGGAACAAAAATCCTTCTCAAACTCTTTGGCAAAAGCTGAGGTTTGGGTTTGACAAGACGATCTCAGGTCTCATGAAGACTTTCAAAACTTGGGCCAAGGTCAGACACAATATAAAAGAAAACAAATAAATATTCATGCCTGGCTTTATGCCTCTTTATAAAAATTCCGTCCAGCTTCAGTCCTAATTTTCTTATCATTTCTTAGCATTGTTGTCACCCTGTATGAACTATGTGCTATTGATGTATGTGCCCAGTGTAAAGATTAATTGAAGAACCACAATTCAGGAGGGGTAACTTCATTCCCTTCTGCAGGTGCTCTGCAGTATTTCATATAATTTGTGGCCAGGAATACTTTATTAGTTCTATGCAAGACTCATGGCAAGTGCTGTTCCTCAGCCTTTTCTAGCTATGCTGCTGCACAAATTCCAGGTCACAGAGAGGCTGGGGAGGGGACAAGACAGGGAAGCTGTCAGGGAGTACCTGTTAGTTTAAAGACAGAAAACAGAGACAGCTTTAATACATCAGGATGGAAGGGTAAGTCCACAATCCTCTGTTTTAGAGTGAAAAGGATGCTCACAGCAAGGGTTGGGGCAATGGTACCATTGCTTTTGGCTCCCAAGCTAGCAAAAAGAGACTTTGTGGGGTGGAGTTTTCCTTTCAGTTGCTTGGTGCTTTCAAGAGCAATTAATCCTGATGCACACTTAGTTTTGGGAATAATTATCCAACAGCTTGAAACTCCTTCACCTAAATTGGACAAAAGCAAAGCAAAGACTATCAAAATAATCCTGCTGGTACAAAAAACATCTAATAATACAGATGTTGTTCCACTACTTGAAGCAGTAAAAAAACCCAACAAAAGACAGTCTTACTCTGAGGACAGGAGAGTGAAGCTCTGCAGGCACAGAAAGGTCCTGCCTGGCCAGGGGCTGGTCCCAGCTCAGCTTCAGCTGCTCAAATAAGGGTTTCTCCCAGAACCTGTATTCACATTTCCACACCTGCTCCAGAACAGAGAGAGCAAAAGAATGTTTTCAAGCCACCCTTCATCAGCCTCTACTGGGCTGCTCCCTAGACTTGGTTTAACATGGTGGAAGCTTTATTCAGGCAGTTGATGACCTTGTCCATCCCCAAGGGAATGACTAACCAGTTTCTGGAGTATTTGGACCCCTCTGTGACACCTGTCTGAAAGGTGCCTATTCCAGGAAGCAAAACAAGCAGCTTAGACGCAGGTTGCACCCAAAGTCATGAAGAAGGTAATATATTGGTTAAAACAGAATTCCAAACTAGGTATTTAGAAAAAGAAAAACACGTCCAATAGGAAATTTTGGCAGCTGGCAATCAGCTTTACAATTTGAAAGCTCTAAATAAGAGGGTCTACATAAAAGTGTTTTTACATCAGCTCCTGAAGTCAGATCTCAGCCCTGCAGCTGAATCAGAGCTCTGCTCATGGTGCAGGAACTTTCACAGGTCTCACCAAGACAGCCTTTTTTGTAATTTAATATAAATGCCAATTTCAGCATGCAAATTAACTGTGAGGCCAACTCTTTGAAGAGCTGGCTATCCTCAATTCCCAGTGAAGTCAAGAGAGTCAAAGAATCCATAAAGACACAGGATCAGAGTAAATTAGAAAATGGATGATAACCATGTTATGAAATCCTGATACATTCAGTTAGTTAAAGCTTCTGAAGAGTGGAAATGTAGCCAATAATAGGAGCTAATAGTTCATTCCAAAGAATTAGAGGAAACGAGGGGCAGTCAAATTCTGTATTTCAGCCTAAATATTAATGTGTTTCTATATAGGTGGGGAAAAAAGTCAGCTGTAAGTATTCTCTAGGTACAATAATTAAGGCTCCACTGTGACATGTCTCTATAGACATTTATTTTCCATTAACAGAGGAACAGAATTACAGTTTAATTATTCATAGGGTTCTAAAGAGATACTCTATTTTATTCAAAAAGTCATTGACTGGATTACAGGAAAAGTCCACCAAGCTCCCATCCACTTTAATAAGGCAAAGCAACAAAGAGCAGCCTCAGGGGAGAGGAGGGAGGTGGGAGAGCACTGCCACTGGCAGGGATGTCACCCCAGCCAGACTCTGAGGACACATCCTGGGTCACCTTTCTCTGGCCTCGGGGCATTGCTGCCCTTCCTGCCCAGGGAGGAGAGCTCACCTGCACAGCATCACTCCTGCACTGTCACAGTGGTGCTAGAGAGCGAGACACAAACTCACCAGCCAACCGTGACAATATGAAGAGAGAAGTTTATTTTGAACACAGACTTTTATAACACTGATAGTTGCCATTAGCTGATTGGTCTTATGGTAACTTATCTGACTCCATTGGTGGCTTCAGCTAACGGAATTCCTAGGACACTCTCTCTAAACTTGACTATTGTTTACAGTTCTTCTTCAGAAACTCACTTATTATCTCTAAAATTTCTCTCTGGCTGTGTGAGCACAGCCACACTGCACGGCTGTGTCCCAGCCTGGCATTTCCACGGGGGTTTGCAGGACACAGGTCCCCTCAGCAGGCAGAGTCCAGCTCCTGATTTCCTTACGCTCCTTTGAATGTAATCCAATCCTCAGACTTGGATCATTCCTTCAAATACAAACCCCCTAAACCCCCTGACGTGGTTTTTTGTTGTTTTTTTTACTTTGAGAGGGAATTTACTTTTAGGGTCTTTTGGAGGCAGTTTTTTTGTGAGCTTTTTGGTAAGGGGTGAAAAACGAGTAAGACTTTGGATTTTTTGGTTTCAGTTTATTGTTTTGTTTTTTTTTAAGTTGATTTGTCATTTGTACATTAGACTTAGTATATGAGAAGTAAGGTACAAAACGGAGTTTCAAGTACTCAAAATTAAGGTTTTTTTAAGATATTTAATTTAATTGTTTTTTAACACACAAATTAATCAAAGTTATTAATAAAGAAGTAGTAATAAAGTAATATTTATGTTGTTACTATTTTAAGTTAATAGCTTTGTGTCACTAATTTTATAGAAAATGGAGTAGAAGAAGAACAAGAAAGGGATGAGACAACGCTTAAAATCTATCTTGTTTCTTATTCACTCTCATATAAAAATCTTAAAACTCACTTTTTTACATAGTGATAAATTATTATTGCTACTGCTATCTACATTACACTTGCATGTTCTACCTCATTCCAAAGCTTTGGCAATTTTTTTCAGGGACGAAGGTTAAAAGTAGTTTCTAGCTAGGGCTCCCTAGTACAGGCAGGGAAACATTCTCTGTGTTTTGGGTTCTAACACCCCCGCTCCCAAAAGCCCAGGCAGGGCAGCTGTAACAATGCACAAGCACTGGGCACAGGCAGAGCCACCCTGCACTAAAGCTGCCATCCCAGGGAAGGTTGTCCCTTCCCTGCAGAGGTACCCTGTTGCATGAACATATTATAAGTTTCTCTGCATGCAGGCCTGCAGAAAATTCTTCCCATGGGAAAGCATCTTTTTACTGTCTTTTACTCTGTACAAGTTTCTGTAAACAAATCTCTGAGCTGTGTTTCAAGGACATTTGGATTTCTCTGCCTGTCTCCTGATATGGGAGATGGGGTTTTTTCTTCCTTTCAGCCTATGAGGTGAAAAGTTGTTATCTCTGATTGTGTAAGCTATTCTGGCATTCCTGGGACTGAGCTGGAAGCAGCAACTTTGATGCTCCAGGCTGGGCAGATAATAGCCCAATTCTTTTATGAATTCTTTGTATTATGGAGTCATGTTAATAAATCAATTTAGCCTTCTGAAATTATTGCAAGAGTCCTTTGTCACTGCAAGGGGCACAGCAATAGTACCCAGGAGGGGTGGCAGCCCCTGCAGTGACAGAGCAGGACACAGGCGCTGTCACTGATGTCTGGTGCCCTCTCCTGGCACCAACAGCCACACCACCGGTAAATCCTGGCTAGATCCTGACAGTCGGGATTTTTCAGAACGTATTTTCAAGGCTGTGTGGAAATGAGTTAAACTGTACACTGGAATATTCATAATTTCATATTATGTATTTTCATAGCAGATGAGCACAAGGTACTGACAGAATAACTACAGATTTCCTTAGACTAACATGTTTGGGGAAACAAGCTTCCTGCTTCCCAGAGGAACAGACAGTTTAATTTGCATTACAAATTTCCTAACCTTATAAAACGGAAATTGAAACACTTTTGTGAAACATTTCTGATAAGTACAAAGCTCTTCAATTGTTTTAGAACTTCTCCTCAACCAACAAATAATGCAAATACCTAGAAATTTTCCTGTGAATTTATCTTAAAGAGAGCTGGATAATTTATCCTAGAATTGGGAGTTAACTCCCTGAACTAGCTAACTATTTCTAGGACATGTAGCTCCAAGTGTTAGACTTAAAACCAGAGGTAATGCACATGTTACCCCAGACAGAATCATTCTCTGGTTGAAAGCCTGTACAGAAAATTATTGTAAAGAGCATTGCAATTTCACTGAGTATTTGTGCAGGATTGGTATCCTGTAAAATCCTGGTCAAGACAGCACGGGAGCAACTCACAGACACAACTTTAGTGTTTAAACCCAAGTGTGTTGCCTCCTATCTATAAATAGAACTCAATTTGACACACAAACATGTATCTCCAATTCTTTACTTTTAAACTAGCTGAATTTTAGAACTGGCCTACTTACTAGTCCCTTCAGTATTAATTATATGAACATTAATTACACATTAGCCCCCCAACTGCATGTTTTCTGTCTTATATCCACAACTAAGACAAGCAATCATAACTAAAACTTCAAGTCAGAATTTTCAAGAGACCTCTAATGTAGGTGTTGAAAAAAGGACTATTATTCCAGATCACCAGCACAAAATAATCTTCAAATGTGCTCACGAATAAAAAGTCATGAGGAGACACAGAATTCAAGGTTATCAAGGAACCCACGATTAACTAACTGAGCTTGCTGTCACAATTAAAGCTGCTCTGAGTTGAGGTGCTGACAATAAGATAATAATAGTCACAGAAGGCCACTGCAGCCCCAGCTTACACAGAGCTATTTGGAAGCTGCAAAGCAAGCTTTGAAAGAGTAGTTCTTGTTCCATAACTTAATCAGCTTCCAGTCAAACTCAGAGAAAAATACTCCAATGCATGTTTATGGCCAGTGTTTATCTGTACCTGCTCCTCCAAAGCCCCGTGTGAGCCCAGGACGGAGGCCAGGATGTGTGCCCAAGGCTGCTGCTCATGTTTTCCTGTGCTGGACTGGGATTCCAGACATCACCATCACCTCCAGGGGCTCAGCCTGGAGAGCTCACCTCCTGTGCTGTACAAACAGGGGATGGCAGAGAGCGAACACAGGAGCTTAGTACATTACAGTCACCTCATCATCAACTCACTCAACTGCTTTAGCAGCATTGCTCTTTCCAAACCCACCTTAGTCTCAGGCCCAGCCGTTACAACCTTGGCCTCCAAGACCACCTTGCCCTGCCAGTGTGCTCCAGGGAAAACAGCCCTGCTCCCAAGGAGTCTGTGCCAGAGATGAGAGAAGGAATGATGCAATGGGGAGCTGTAAACAGGACAAGCTTCTGGAGAGTTTTCCATTTCTAACTTGTGTTTTATATGCCAGGCTCAGTCCTTGGTGCTTTTTGCATTAACTAATCCCTTGTCAGGTCCTTTTTTCTTTCCTGACATCGACGTGCCTTATCAGCTCTCCAGCTGAACAGGATGGAATGGAACAGAGCAAGCACAGTCAGTCCTCAGCCCTTTGTCCCCCAGTCATGCTCATCACTCCTGCACCTTCCCTTAGGCCAGAACAGCTGGCATTCCTCATATCCCAGTTTCCCTGAGAAGTGCCAGTTTGGGAATGTACGGGTTACAAAGCAGCAGCACGGCTGGGCTCCTCAGCCTGCTCAGCTGAGCTACACTGGGAGCAGAAGCCTCACTCCCTTGCTTGGCAGGCTTTCACAGATTCAAAATACAGAGTTTAAAAAAGCATCTTTAAAAGTCCCACCCCTCTAGGTCAGAATATAGGTAATAACAAAGAAAAAAAATCAATAAAGCCCCAGCGCATTTCATCACAGAGTTCAGCATGGGGAGGTCTCTCCAAGCCCAAGGCCTGAGAAGGTCCAAGGGACTGACAGGAACATGGCAGCCCCCAGGTTCCTACCACAGCCAGATGCTCCTCAAGGAGGAATTACTGTCAAGGCAGAACTTGAGAAAACATTTGAACTGTCTTCAAGCAACATCCAGCTGGAGTCAGCTGGCCTTTAGTCTGGCCTTCCCTCCTCTCAGCACACCATACCACTCTCAAAGAAAAATCAAGGGAAAAATTAAAAAAAAAAAATTGGAAATCCACACCTTGTGATCAAAGGGGAAATGGAGCACCCTTGCTGAGGGGTGGGGAGCAGTGCAGGGACCCCAGCAGAGGAGATTTGCTCCTTCTCAGGACCAGCCCTCGCCCTGTGCTTGAGGACCACCCGCCTTGATGAGCGTAGCCAGAGATACTTATTAGGGAATATCCATTACACAGGGCAAAGCAGCAGAGCCCACACCTCACTGAAGGGTTAAAGTATTGGAAGGAGAATGCCTGCCAAATTCTAGGAACACAAAGTGCCAGACCTCCCATATTTTTATTGCAGGCTTCTGCAATAAGAGCCACTCCATTAGTCCCCACCAAAAAATGTTTGTTTCCATACTTAGGTCCCTCAGCTTAACAACTTCTAAGGGAGCCCTTTCACACCCTGGAAATCAATCCAGGCTGCAATGCAAGTAGGTGGTACATGAGGTTTATATTAACACTCGTATGTCTAAACAAAAAGGTGTCAAGCATTCAAAGCCATCAACTGCAAAAAGTCCTACAATTTAATTGCAAACACACCCCCTGTGTTTCATTAGGGATGGTTAAATCAATAGCGCCTTTGCCCAGACCCAGATGAGTCCTTTAGAGAGGGCCAAGAGTTACTGACCCTCCTAAAGGGCAGCCTTGATTGCTCACATGGTGCAGCCCAGAGATGCCCAGATGTCTCCCTTTACATTCCAGTGGCCACTGGGCCAACAGGACTTGGTTATGTAAGGAGCAGTAAACATGCATGTACTTACTACCCTTAGACCTACAAAATACACTGAAATTATTTTAGGACACAGTTGCCAATGGACATAACTTCTCCACAAAAGTGTTTTTCTCCAGAAAGGTCTAGTGCCTATTTAAAGTCTCTGCATTCTCATCTTCTCTTCTCCATCTGCAGGTTTTCCTTTATACTTCTATTTTGCCTCTAATTGAAGGCAAATGACCTTAAAATGACTACTTTGTCCATCTCTTAGAGGAAATAAATTTCCACAATCAAAAGATTAACTTCATTAATTCAAGCACAGAATGTTAAATTGAAAATGTCAGTCAGTTACTGTCACTCTGGGGAACAGTCTGCTATGACCACCTGGCTAAAACCCTATGCTTTCCCAGGATTGCAGGCTTACACGTACACCTATGCTAAGTGCCCATTTCAGTCTCTCCTCCTAACCTCCCTGGCTCCAGATCCTCTCAGGCAGCTTTCTCCAGCAGGAACTGAAGCCAGCTGCCCTGAAAGTATTGAAGAGAAACACCTCATTAGGTTAATCATACAGCAATTAGTGAGTAGTCTCACTCCTTTCTCAGTATATCCCTCCTGCAAAGTGGAGGCAGAAGTTACCACAAATAGCAGTGACATTCATTTCTTTTTTGTTTGGTTGGTTTTTAAAACAAAACATTCAACAGAAAACTCTGAAACACCCAGAAACATTCCTTCCTTCCTTAGAGCACTCCCACATAACAAACAGATTCCTCCTTTCATTCTGCTCATCCCACTAAAATCAGGCATGTGGAAAATACCTGTTCATATCCCAGACAGACAGAGATCAAAGCCATAAGACAGGAAGAGTTTAAGCTTCTGGCCCTCCAGGGATCAAAGGCTTTCTCTTTCAGGAAACCCCTTCCTCAGTACAGGACCCAGCACAGCGAAGGCCCCAAGAGCGGAGGGCAGGAGGGCAGCAGGACAGACGGACAGACAGACAGACATTTCTGTCCTGCCCTTGGTTTTAAGGGCTTGTACTCCCAGCAGCCCTGGGGAGGCCATCAGTGGGAATGGACACCCCTTAAGCAGCTGCACCTGAAGCCACACCTGCTCTTAGTTAGTGTCTTAATGAGCAGTTAATAGTAGAAAAACCAAAGATATTAACAGTCCCAGAGCAAGGACCAGGGTGGTGAGGTCAGGGGTCCACAATTTTGAGCAGACCCATGGCTCAGCATAACTCGGGGGTGGCAGCCTCAGTTCTCAGCCTGCTCTGGGGGAAGTGGGCAAGGCAGGGTCACCACAATAAACTCCACTGTCAGTTGTATGGTGCTGTGGAGGAGCAGGGGGTGTCAGTGTCCTGGCACCCTGGTGCAGTGGGGCTGGACAGACCCCACAGCTCTGTGCTTCCCACTCTGGTGCTGCCCAGCACTCCAAGACACCTCCAGTGCCACCAGCAGAGCTGCAGGGATGTGCCAGGGGGGTGGTTCTGCTCAGGGCAGCAAAGGGCTGATAAAGTTCTGGAATTGTCTGCCCGGGGAGGTGCTGGAGTCACCGTCCCTGGGTGTGTTTAAACAAAGCCTGGATGTGGCACTGGGTGCCAGGGTTTAGTTGAGGTGTTAGGGCTGGGTTGGACTCGGTGATTTTAAAGGTCTCTTCCAGCCTTGTGATTCTGTGATATTCTGAGCTGCCCTTGGGGCTTCTCCAGCCCCAGCTGGGGATGGCTGGGGGCCAGGGAGCAGGAGGCTTCCCAGAGAGCAGCTCGAGGGGTCATGAGGAGAACTGGTACATAACCAGGGTACTCCCAGGCTGATTTCTTTTTCCTGTTCAAAATCAGCATCCCTCAGCAGGGCCATTCTTGTGACAGAGGGCTGTTTATTTTCATCCTCACCATCTCATGGTTGCTTGTCCTCCTTGCTCTTTAGCCTGAGCCACAATTATCTCTGCCCTATTCTGACAATGCAGCTTGTGAAATCCATGACTGAGATATTTCCAGGTCAGCCAAATTCAAATTCTCATTATCCTCTGGGGGATTTGCTTTCTTATTCAGATACCAGTTGGAGGTGATTAACATAGCAGAGGACAGAAATGCTGAGCCATGTTCTTGCAAAAACATGTATTCCTGAGATACCTGGACAGAAAAATGTGCCACTTTGAGATTATGCAAAATTAACAGCTTTCAAACAATCTGTTGGACATCTCGATTTTCTTGCTGTGTCAATGGAGCCAAAATCATAGCTTAATTATTTAATTGCATTTATCCTGCCTCTGAATTTGATTGGGGAGAATTATTACAGCCAAGGCCTGGACCCTGTTGTGTCAATTACAGTCAGAAAGACTTTCAAACACAGCTCCTGCTTCAGAGGCTGTTTTCTCCCCATACCAACAAACAGAGTGCTTGCTACATTCCCCATTTCCCAGACAGGGAACTGGGTCACAGCCAGCCTTTTGCTTGAAAGTGGAAGGGAAAAATATTTCACCACCAGCTTGAGTTCAGCAGGAGCAAATTTTGGGCATGGTGAGCCCAGTAAGGATGTTCTGGACACATCATATTCTGGAAAGGCAGGTGAAGGGAGGGGCCTGGCTGTGTCCTTTTCAAAGTGTCCTCAGAGCAGAGGGTACCTGGCAGCCACAGGGTGTCTGCAGCAACACAAGGTGAAATCTTGCAGAGGGTAAAAATACAGCTCTTTCCTGGGGCTGGTGGTCACAGACAGGAGCTCACAAGGGGTTTTATTGTGCAGGACTCCTTCTTTGCCATCGTGGAGCAGCAAGTTTAATTCCATTTGTCCCCATGTCTGCCTCCCTGAAGGGGAATGGACCCCTCCAAGTGTCTGCTTTGGCCCTCTGCTCTGTACCTGCCTTGGCTACCATATTCCACTTTGGGAAACAGGAATTTTCAGAGGTTCAGGTCAAATGCTGGCTGCCTGACATCCATCCAGGAGAAAGGGAGCTGTATGCATCTGGTGAATATAATTGTTCTTTGATCTCATTGCTGCTGATTGGCCAGTGTGAATTTGCACTGAAAATGATGAAGCAATGCTAGCATGGAGCCAATGTGTGTGAGAGGAAACTCAAGCTTCATGCCTCCAGCTTGTGTTTAAACCATGCTGCCTCCACGGATTGCTGTGTATAGCACAATTAAGATAACATATTGTATAGTGCTGGAGCCAGATGAAGCAGCATCTGCCCTACCTGCCCTTTCCTGTGCTGTTGGACACTCATGTGTACCCAATGGTGCAGACTGACTGAAAAACAGACAGACTGAAAAACAAAAGTGTTGCAAGAACATATTGTAAGTTTCTCTGTGTGCAAGCCTGCAGAAAAATCTTCCCATGGGAAAGCATTCTTTTTACTGTCTTTTACTCTGTATAAGTTCCTGTAAACAAAATCTCTGATGTGTGTTCAAGGACATTTGGATTTCTCTGCCTGTCTCCTGATATGGGTAGATGGGGGTTTCTCTTTCAAGCTATGAGATGAAGGACTGTTATCTCTCTGATATTGTAAGCAGTCTAGCATTCTTGTACAGAGCATGAAGTAAACATCTGAGCTCTGTACCTGGGCACATTATAGCCCAAACCCTTCCGAACTATGCAGTCATGTTAATAAATCATATTTAACCTTCTGATATTATTGTCAAGAGTCCTTTGTCACTGCACGGACCACGCCAATACAAAAGCATGGCTATGCTCCTGTACAGGCTCAGTTTACTCCTGAATATTGTCATCTACAAAATATTCCTGAGCAGGGGAACAGGGGACAGGCAGTACCTGACCATTTTCTCAACAGGGTCTAGTCCCAGCTGTTGAGCACTTTGCTGCTGCAGTGCAGCCCCTTTTCTCCCCAGCCCGTCCCATAGCAGCACAGTAGATCCAATTTACATGGTAGCTGTCATCTCCCCCAGGTGGTCTCAATTCTGCAAACACTTATTAATCATGAATGATTCTATGCATCAGTTTTTGAAGTATGTAATTTTTTCTTGCTTTCTTTTTCTTTCTTGCTTTCATTCTTTCTTGCGTTTGTTCTTTCATTCTCTCTTTCTCTTTCTCTTTCTCTTTCTCTTTCTCTCTTTCTCCTTTCTCTCTTTCTCTTTTTTTCTTTCTCTGTTCTCTTTCATCCTCTCTCCCTCTCTTCCTCCTCTCTCTTTCTTTCCCTTCCTTCCTTGTCAAGATCAGATCATAACTGATGATAGGAAATTCTTTCCTACAGATAAGACCTGCAAGTGTCCCACACAGGCAGGGCACAGCTAGGACTGTCAGTGGAAAGCAAGGAAATGCAGCACAGTTTGGCAACTTTCAAAATGTCTTTCAAGATTGGATCTGTGGCCATGGCACATGTTACCTGCTATGGTGACAGACCAGGCTAAAAAAAGTGCCTTTCCCAAGAAGGTGGCACACAGAGGATGTCACTGCTACAGCCCAGTCAGGTGTCCTTTCCAGGAGAGTCTTACCATATAGACTTGTGCTCCAGATTGGGTGAGGTCTGGAGCAAATTGCCCGTTGCTGATGAAATGTAGAACTCTCTGTTGCTCTCAATTTTTTTTAAGCAAAACCAAAGCTACAAAATACTTGATTTTTATTCAGCTATATATACTTTTTACAGCCCAAAGCAGTTGAATAATGAAGTGAAGCATAAAGTTTCAAAAAAAGAGGAGCAGAACACAGCAATTTAGGTGAAACCAGATAAATGAGTCTAAGTTCTGCACAAACACATTGACAGGAATAAGTCCTATCCTAGACCCAGGGAGATGACTAAAGATAGAAATGCCTATTCTATATTTTAATATTACACTTATTACTATTTAAATCAAAGCAGCATTTTGGTCCACAATTCTCCATGGTTACAGTGGTTCTTTTTTATCCTGAGCTATGTTTTGGAGAAGAGGCTTGTCTCTCTCCTGCTCAGTGACAGGACAATGATGTATATTAAAAAAATACTTTTGAAGCCAAGTTGTCAAGGTTTCAAATTTCTCACTATGTAACCAATTCTCACAATATGCCAGATCTTGGAAATAGGAGTCAGAGACTTTGAGGTTTTCCCACCCTCAATATTTACATTCACAAATGGTTTGCAGCAGAAGATTCTGAGAAGTGGTCAGAGTGATTTTCCCATGTTTGTTTATCCACGGTGACACTGTGGCCAGCTAGCTCATGAAATAATAATGAGCCTGTTTCAGTGTAATACACAAAGAACTGCACTTTCCATAGAGTTCCAAGTCAGAAGGGGCTATCTGTCATTTTTGTAGTTGAACTGAATCAAGTTGCTGCAACCTTCAACCTGTATTATCTTTCCCTCACTGAATTGCATTGTGGAGTTAATTTAAATTACTTCAGCAAACAACTGTGGCACTGGTGGTGCTTCTGTTGATAAAAGTGTGCCTTGGAGCACTGGCCAGGTCGCACACACATGGAATTAAGCACTGGAGCCGTACAGTGGGCAAAATCCTGGCCTTGGCAAAGTCAATGGTAAATGTTTTGGCTTCAGTATAAACAGGCCTTCTGTCTGGCCTTCCTTGCAGGGAATGAGACCGGAGAGAGTAACAGAAATAAGAAGGTGATAAATCCTGAGTGCACAGTCACCAAATGTAACTGGTTACACAGTGGCAGCAAACTAGAGACCCTACAGAGCCACTTGTTTGGCATTAGAGATTACCCTTTTTCTGCAGATCTTACACAGAGTTAAGGTCTGAAAAGGAGTTTCTAAGAGAATAGCAGAGCAATGTGTTGAATCTTGAAAATCAGTCCTATAAATTATTTCTGAAAGTACCCTGTCCATTATCAATTTCACCCACACATGTGATGACAAGGTTCTTTTGGTCTATAGCCTGCACCCATAAGTCACAGATTTTAGAAGAAGCCCTGTGATTCACCTCACTAGCACAGACAGCGAGCTATGAATGTTCTGTGCTCTGCAGATGTGGGCTACTGTTGCAAGAACATATTACAGGTTTTTCTGCGTGTAAGCCTGCAGAAAAATTTTCTCATGGGAAAGTATCTTTTACTGTCTTTTACTTTGTACAAGTTTCTGTAAACAAAATTTCTGTGTTATGTTTCAAGGACATTTGAATTTCTCTGCCTGTCTCCTGATAATAAGAGACAGAGGTTTTTCTTCTTCTCAGCCTATGAGGTGAAGAGTTGTTGTCTCTGGTTGTGTAAACTATTCTAACATTTTTTAGACGAAGCTTAGAAGCAGGAGCTTCAGATGCTCCTTGCTGGGCAGATAATAGCTCAAATCTTCTGAACTATACAGTCATTTTAATAAATCATATTTAACTTTCTGATATTATTGTCAAGAGTCCTTTGTTAATAAACAAACCACGACAATAGGCTACCTGTGTGGCACAGCAAAACAGCTGCAGCATTCCTCAAGGGGTGAAGATAGAAGGGATGACAGCACAGACCAGGGGCTCTGCCCTGCACCCCTTCTCTGCCTTGAGTTCCTTCTTGTACTTGGAACTTTCAGCCTGCAGGTTTCTAGGATGAAAAGCTACAGCTCCTAAGGCTGCCCAGAAGCTTTGACTGTTCCTCTCTTCCTTTGGCACTAGACACACGTTCAGACTGGTTTTGCACATTTCCCAAATTTGGTCACATCATCATCAGGAGGACACAAGCAGTCACTGGGGTGTTCAGTCTTCCTCAGTGGCTGAACCAGATAATGAAAGACATCTGTATTCCTGTTGGGAAGGGTTTCCCAGCCTTCCCTAAGTAATTGATGTCAGCATCAATACAGCACTTTTTGCTGCTACGGCTCAGTAGCATTTATGGTAGGTTTCTTTTTTAACTATGCTTTCATTTTTTTCATATTTCCTGCTCTTAGAATCTTGCCCAGTAAATTCCTTTTGTTGGGTTTTATGGACTTCTTGATCATATTTCTTAGAAGATAATTCTTTTGGGATGTCACAAGCGCAGAGAACTTGAAAGAATTACCATTGTTGACACGATGTTTGGCCACGGACAAGTGTTCCTCATTAAGAACAGGTTCTGTTTTCTACTTATAAAAACAAACTTCCTGCACGCTCCAGTTACAAGGAAATGGCCTTATTTTTATAAGGATGCGTTTATGTTTGAAGCCAGCAAGGGGCTTAGGCCTTGTCTGGCCTTTTATCACATTAATGGTTGCTTTCCCTTGCCCTTGCAGAACTTGAGACAAACTCCTCTCAGTACACCATCAACCCTTGACCCAAAGCAAAACAAAAGTACCTTAAAAATAATCTTGTGTGCTTGCTGCAGGCTAGCACAGAGCTCCACATCAGAAAGAGGTCTAGAGTAATCCCACCCATTCGGAGTTCCTGCTGGCTCTGCCCTTGCCTTGCATTATTAATAACAATTTATGACAGAATAACTCTTCTGCCATGATTCTCATCTTGCAGCACATACACTGATTCAAATTGAATGCCAGGAGCAATAGCATGAACTGCCTGTGGTTACCCAGGAAAGCTGTGATAGAATTCAAAATAGAGCCTGGCTCTCTTGGGTCTCATTTGAATTTTGGTTTTTTTTCCTTCCTAGTGCCATCTTCACCAGCCTCCCTAGCTGCAGCTTGGCACAGCTGACTGCAAAGGGCTGGCAGGCAGAAACAATCCAACTGAAATGAATGGAGTTGTTGGAAGGCTTAAAACCAATCATCTGGATAAGTTACCTGATGTCACACAGGGTGAAGACATTGGAGATCTACATTTCTGGCTTAAATCCTGGCAGAAGCCATGATTCAGTAGACATTAAAGCATGTACTTAATTAAAACCTCCCACTGTCCCATCCCTGGGCAATCAGGCATGTGAATGTGTGTTTAGGGCTTGTCAGGATTAGCTCTTGCCTGCCTTGTTACCCAGAGCTAAGTACTCCACACCTTTTCTGCCTGGCTTTGGAGCACTGTGGAGCTGTTTGCAGAATTAATGAGGATTTATGGCCACACTGCAATGGGAGGACTCTTGGGTCCCCACTGCTGGTTCTGGCAGCTGTGCCCACCTCACTCCTGTGTCTGTGAGCCTGGGCATCTCCCCGTTGCTGCCATTGGCCTTACACACTCGTGTACCCTCTGAAAGGTCTCCCCTGCCCTCAGCAAGGCTGTCTTTTCATCTTTATTTTCCATAAATCATCTTCTAAGTTCCTTGTGATGTAAACACAGGGCCTGAAAGCAATGATATGTAGACAAAATCTCAGCTTACTTTTACAGCTTCAGAACAGATAAGGATAGTCAAGGGTTTTACATTAAACCTGTTATTTCCATTGTAAAAACTCCTGTTATTTCTTTTTTAGTCTTTTGTTAAGGATGACAAGAATGCTGCAGGTAATGGGAAGGAGGGGGAGTACATTTAAATAATTTCTATTGTAAAGCTTTAAAAAAGGCTTTTATTTTATTTAAAGCCTACACTCACGCATCTGCATTACCCTCAGCCAAAAAAAATTTCAAACAACAAAATCTCCCACAGAAGGGTATTTCCCTGTTTCAGGCAGCTCTCACAGCAATGAGCCTGAGTTAATTTTGGCTCCGTGCTCACACACTCTGGGCTCTGGCCCCAGTCCAGCAGAGCACTTTGAGCTGTGTTTCAGCAAGTTCCTCTGCCTATCTTCAAAGATAAGCACGTGCATAAGGGCTGTGCTGGAGCAAGGTCAGAGGCAGCCCATGGACACTGAGCCCCTTGTATCCCTACAGCATCTTGAGGGCTTCAGAAGAAAGGCACTGCTGTATCAATGAAGCCAAAGTTTACATATGGAGCTGTCCATAAACTTTAAAATGTAACCCTGTGAGCCTCCAAAATGTGATGTACCAGCACTTGCCTTTTTTTTTTTAATTAATAGGCAATATGTAAAATATTATCTGCCTCATAGTTGATACAAAAATAATGGCTGTGCCTCTTCCAGATGAGAAGAAAAAAATCCATGCAAACAAGCTCACACACATACACACACAGAGTGAAAAATAGTTAATGTTGAAGGATTTATAGTCTGTATTGCTGGGTTCTCCTGTTTCACACAGATGAAAATGGGCATCTAATCATCAGCATGATGATAAAAGCATTAAAAAGCATGTGAGAACAAGAAAAAGGAAGAGAGGTGGGCCTGGCTCAAAGCAAAAAGCACTGATGTGAGGGTGGGCTCACATTTATGAGCTGCTGGCAAAGGGACAGGGGTGGGAGCAGTTTGTGGAGAGGTTTTGGCTGCTCTGACTGAGTGGAGGGCTGGGGGAGGGAGGTGTGCGTGGTGGGGATAGTTGATCTTGTCTGCAGTGTTTTGGTGAGGTCAGGAGTGGATTACTTGTGTCAGGCTCTGGCTTCCTTTGCAGTTTGAGAGGCATTAGGAATTGTGCTGGCTCAGGCAGTGAGAAGGTGATGAGACTTTGTTATCTCCCATACATGAATTTCCAATAATGAGGGGAGGAAGGACACTGGGGACTGGAGAAGAAACTGCCCTTAGGCTAAGGAAAAGGCAAGCTGCATAATGAGCAGGGACACTTTATACAAAGGGTGAGGGGTATTCTGGCACCTTGTTCAGCAGGAGTCAGAAAGTAACATAGCAGGTTGGTTATGCTAAAAAAGAGAAGTTTGTGGTGTAGGGTAATTTTTTCCACACCTGCTAATAGACAGGATGGAAGTGGTGAAAGGAGCAGAGACACCAGCAGGGATGTACAAACACTGGGAAGCACAGAGTTTACAGAGAAGCCCAGGCCCTGGGCTAGCAATGAGGAAACAAGCCTAACCAATGCCTATGTGACAGATGTCTCCATTTATTAAGTATGATTGGAAATGGGTTCCCAATATCCCTTTTTCGTTTTCCCTAAAGACCTTCTTTCTACTGGATCTTGAGCATGGACAGCCTACAAAACCAGTAATCACCACCCTCAGCTTATGCAGGCTCCAAATCCTCCTGACATTGTGCAGATTCCAAAGCTAATTGCATCCCCTGAAGATTGGGATGGAAATACATGGGGTGATCCCTGCAGTAACAGACCAGGGGAAAATGATCTTTTATCTCCGTCAAATTCCCCTGAGCATGAAGTCAGACCCATTATAAAAACAGAGGTAACTACTGGACCTTGGGGTGGACAGTGAAATCAGAACCAAACCCCAACTCTTTGATCAGATTCAGATGGCAAATTTGCAAGAATGCTACAGCCATAAGCCAGGTGAAACTGAAACAGAATATTTATGGTGAGTTTGTTTATCTGTAGGAGACAGAGTCTTATTAAGTGGTGAAGAAGCTAAGGGGTTTTGGGGTCCTGCTGTCTTTTTAACTTCTGGTCCCTATCCCCCAAATGCTCCCCATTCAGTCACAAGCAGGGTGGCATACTGGGCTGGTGACAGATGTCAGGGAGAGAGGAGAGCCTCTGATCATACCCTTTAAATCTTTGAGCAAGCTCTTCACTGCTGTCACCAAAGCTGCCTGTGTCCAAGCATGCATGAGCCTCGCCCTATTAACACTCCCATTACAGCACCTGTAATCTATGAAATGTGAAAGCTGCTAATTAAGGCAGCCCCTGCCAGACTCAAACCCTACCTGGCTCAAAATGAGATGAAATTAAAAGAGACACAGCCTTTAATGCAGAATTGGCTGGGAGTGTTGCTGCAATTTTAGAGCACACAGAAATCCCCACCTGGGCAACACTAATGAGTGACATCATAAGTTACAGTCAAGAGATAGGATGGAGTGATTTATCCAGTAAAAGCAAAAATAAAAGTCATAATTTCAGACAAACTGATTATTCCCAGGAACCAGGACCTACAGGTCATCCATCCAGAAAACAGAGGTGCTGGAAAGAGCTATATAATCACACATTATCATTAGACATTCCAAAAGGTGCAGGGACAGCCTGTTGGTGTTATCCAGAGCAGAATCGATGCATTCCTGAGACAAGGTGTATGTATATTGTATGGCAGGCCATATCAAATTCCACATATTCCTTGAGAAATTCACATGAGGGGGAAAACTGACTTACAAAAGTATTTAATAGCTCTAAGTTCCACTTTGCAGAGGTTTATTGTGTTATGCAGACCCATGGGACTGGACACCCCTGCTCATCTGTTCCAGCTTGGAGACTGGGTCTCTGTTAAATGCTGGGACAGTGACTCCCTGCCAGCTGAGTAGAGAGGACCGTTCCAAGTCCTGCTGACCACTCTCACTGCAGTCAAAGCTGCTGGCAAAGGACCCTGAATTCACTGCTCCAGAGTTCAGAGGGCCTCTGCTCCTGGAACAAATGGAAAAACAGAGACTGGTACAAATGATGTGGCTTGAATTGTTTTTTCTGTGTTTACTATCTGCAGAGTTGGTAACCGTGATTCAGCTTTGGAACCAAAATTTGCATGCGTCTCTAGTCCGAAATGTATCCAATAAAACTCTTCATAAAAACAATTGTTGGGTTTGTACTCAAATGGCAAGAATTAATCAGTATAACAACTGGCCATTAATTGGTGTTTTAATGAATGAAACAAACCTTAACGACAGTTGTGAACAGGTTGCTAAGGACTACCTACCTGTAAATCTAAGCGGCTTAGTTCCTGATCAAGAAAACTGTAAGGTTCCCTGTGTGGTGGTTAATGTCACAGGAAGGGTCATTCTCCCTCCATACTGCCATAACACTGAATCTAAAATAAGGCTAGTCCCAAAAGCCATGGCAGGATTGGCACAGACACCCTGGAGCATGGTTTCCCCACAGGCTTCAGGATGGTATTGGATATGTAAAAATGAAGCATGGAAAGTTTTGCCCCTTGACAAAGAGCGGGCCTGTGCCCTTGGGGCTATAATTCCAAACATAGCAATATTTGATCACCTCAAAAACAAAGTGGGTGGATGAGGACTTATGTAAGAAGGATGAAAACATCCAATAATCCCCTTGTTGAATGTCCCATGATTTTCCATAGTGCAATTTTGGCTCCTGTTCCTACTTTAGAAGTAATGGAATTGGAGAAAGCAACTGTCAACATTTCAGCCTTTATTGAACATACTGAGGTCAGATTTCAGATGTAATCATGGCCTTACAAGAAGAAGCTCGGGATTTGGCTCGTGTGATTCTTTAAGACAGACTGGTTCTCAATTTTCTACTGGTCTTGTAGAGTCATTAACTCCACTTGTTCTTATATAGATGGGACTGGAAGAATTAAAAAATATTTGGCTGAAATTTGGAAACAAACTCAAATTTTGGGTCAGGTAACTCTTGAAGATGACTCCTTGGGCTTTGAAAATAATAACCATACACTTACTTCATGGTTACCAAACTGGACTTGGATAATACAGCTGTTCATACTGGTTGTATTGGTATTTAGTGACTGCACAATTACTTGGTGCATGTTTTGATGCTGTAGTTTCTGGTCGTCTTTATGGGTTACTGCTAAATATAAGTGATAGAGACTAGACAAGATAGAATTTTTTTGTCAAGTCTCTAAAGAGGAGAAATGATGCCTAAGGATTTTTAGCTTTTGAAATATTTGTAGCTTTGTAGATTTTTAATATATAGCTGTATAGTTTCTAGGACTTTCTCACACTCCAGCACTGTAGTTACTCTTTCTCACATTTTATGCCACATTCTTGAAATCCTGTTTGGTCTTATTTTCAAGAAAAATCATTTCTAACAAGAACATCCTGTTTTGTTCCAGCATATGGGCCAAAATAATAAGATACTTCACAGACATAACAAGATGTAGGGCTAAGAACCCTTGGAGGGCTCCAGTGGGGCAAATGCAAGGATGGGTTACCAGGCCAACCATTCCCCTATTGGATTTACTTGCTAGAGATGCTAATTAGTTAAACTTATAAAAATTGTGAAAACTTGATGTGCACATGCACATAGGTATAATGTGTGCACCTGAAAGTTTTCATTAAAAGACTGCTCTTTGTGTTATCAATTTTAATATTGTTTGGAAAGTTTTCCTTCTGATTTTAGGCAACAGCTTAACTAAAATTAGAGAGATAAAACCAGAGGGTTCCTTAAACCAGGAGTGGCATTGATTGGGAGAATGGTTACATCAGAAATTAGATCACACTGGTAAGGAAGCTTTTTATTTTGTTGCACAGAGCAAAGGGGAGCCCCTAAACAGGAAAACTTGCGAAATTATTCTTACAGACTGTCCTCAGCACAGACTAAAATTACAGCTGGATCACCCTGCTAAAGCACCACCCCTACACATCAGTGAAGGAAAAACTTCTTGTTCCACAGGGCAAATGGATTATGTTGGGCCACTGAAACCCTCTGAGGAACACTGATACATCCTTACAGGTGTAGAAGGAATCTCTGGCCTACTCATGGCAATTAAATGGTCAAAAACACAGCATGGGGACTGTCATCTTGGTTATGGAGCCTACCTTCTGCCAGTACCATCCTAAATGATAGTGGCTCACATTTCTCATGTAGGCAGGTACAAGAATGGGCCAAACAAGGGGGAATTCAGTAGGTATTCCACACCCTGTATTTACCCCAGTCAAATGGAATCACAGAAAGGGATAATGGCCTATGGTAAAAGAGCCTTAAGCCACATATGACCACTGCTCAAGGTGAAGCCCTTTGCCCATTGAGAAGATGCAAAGGCATCCAGCTGGAGGGGAATTTTCACATGTATTTACCTTGTACATACTTCTGTAGGTCTATGTGAGGGTGAATGTGCTATAGCCAGTGTACAATGAATGTTGCTCTGCTAGATTCTTGAGTGCTTTAGAGCCATAAGTAACTTAGGCCTGTAAGGGAGTGGTTGTTGTGCTACTGTAAATCCTATAGGAATCTTTTGTTAAATTGTTTAAATTAAGCTCTTGGTTAAGTGCTGTTAAGTCTAAGTGCTATTAAAACCTTTAGGCCTAAATTGTTGGTGAAGTCCAGGGCTAAGTTTGGCAAGGGGGTTCACTCTGAACTTGTGACTCAACAGGAGGGTCTCCCTTATTCTTTCTTATTCTTAACCTTTTCCTATCCCCATCCTCTAAGCAGATAACTTTTTGTTCATTTTAGTTTCAAATACATTGATTTCAGGTTTTAGTCCAGTTTTTCTCTGTGTACTTTAATCATCTAGTAAGCAGTAGAGTGAACCTTGTCAATAAACTTTATCATGTTTTCATTTTAGCACTAAGCCTGATTTTGCTGATACCTTTGTCAGTGATTTTTTGAGCAACCTAAAATGCTCTTTCATGACAGGTGTGGTTTGCATGTGCTTGTGCAGGAGTCACACCTTTCCTAAAGGAAAAGAGGGGCAGAACACTCTGGCACCAGCTGCCTTGCACAAAAAGACAGTGCTCATGGAAAGAGAGGTTTGGGATGCACCACCATGCACATGTTGCCCAGACCAAGAAAATCAAAGCACTGGTAAGAATCAAGCATTAAAGGAAAAGCTCCTGCCCTTCTCTCCCAAGAGCACCTGACAGTGCCTGCCCAGTTTCTGTCAACTGTCCCAAGTGCTGCCCAGCTCTAGTGCTGGCTGAGACAAGCCACCACATGCCTGGCAGCTGCAGCACTTTGTACCCTTTGTCTTCTAATATAATTCACAGACATTTGCCTTGAGAAGGTGACAGGAGGGATCACAGGCATAGAAGACTGGGCAACAAAAAGAAATAACCTTGATTCAGTCCTAGGCAGCCCATTTAGTTATTATTCCTGTCTTAAGCTCCCACTAACACTATAAGCCACAAGGCAAGGTAAGTTTAAAATTCAGTACATTTTAAAGGGTTTTAAAATAGCTATGACCATGACTGTAGATTAAATGTATTGATCAACATGTAAGTACCCTCATTGTTTTCCAGGGTCCCATGGGAAGGCATGAACAATACCAGGAGCTGAATTTGTTTGCCAAGGAATGCTTTAGAGCTTTGCCAGCAACCCTCACCATTCCTCTCCTAAGTCATCTGGTATCTTCTTTACAAAAATTTCAGCAGTTTTCCCTTTAACTGACAAACATGTTGCTGGGGGCCTGAGGGCACTAATATACCCTAAAGGCCTCAAGCAGCTTCACCTGCAGCCTCCTCCCATGCCCCTGCCCTTGGTCCCAGGAAGCATTTAAGCTCAGCCCAGGGCCACAAAACCTCGACTCTCTGTTTTGGGGGTGTTAATCTTTGGCTCTGTCAGAGTTTTGAGTGTTTCTGTTTTACGGCTTCTGCTCATATATTTAAGGTATTAATCCATAGCAGGCTGGTGTGAGTACTGCTCTCCTATAAGGGCTGATGGAGCCTAACTGGGGGGAGCAGGGGGTTTGGGAATGTGACAGTGCTTGTTTTTCCCTCCCTTGATGCTGTAAAGGTGAGTGGTGTCTGTGTAGGGGATGTAAGGTGCTCCTAGTTCCTTTTAGTAGAGGAAGAAACTGATGTATCCTTCAGTTGCAAAAACAGTCTGCTGAAATAGGATTTTCACCTTTGTGCCTTTGGTCCTGCTTTTTATCTATCTCCTACTGCAGCTGAGCCTTTACCTCGACTTTATTCAAATTGCGAGCGTGCTAAGCCCGAGCAGGCTGCGCTGTCCTGCCCGTGTGAGCATCTCGGCGTCCGAGCGGGGATCCCGGGGTAGCAGAGGGATCCGGAGCAGGGATCCCGGGGGCAGCAGAGGGATCCCGGGGACAGCAGAGGGATC